>KK120002.1:373296-390110 GCA_000611955.2 Stegodyphus mimosarum
AGAAAGAAAGCCCATAAGAAAATGATTGGCTTTCTATCTGAAAAGGAATGTCCACTTGCATTGTACAACAGTTTCAAATTTGTATATTGTAATAATAAATTTTCCTCAATACTCATATACAGAAGGAGAAATAAAAGTTCTTATTTATATTGTTGCGTTTATACGGGTTCGTAGATTTGAGAGTATCCGATGAAAACACGATGCAGAACAGTAAAAAGCACAATTTATTTACAAAAATCACTATTTACAGCACAGTTCTAAAATTACCTTTAAAAGCGTCGAAAATCTACAATAAATACGCTGAAACAATCAGCAACACAGCTTCAGGCTGTAACTGTAAAGGTAGCTTCACGGCAACACTAAACTTATAATAAACACCGTGGAACAATCACCAATACACTGTCAAGCTATACTGTAAAGTTAGCTTCACGGCAAAGCACTATCTCGATCGCTTTCCGTTCACCAAAACTCTCGCGTAGCAGCTATTCTCACAACTAATGACACTGCTCGCAACACTTCACAATCTTCGCAACAATCTGCTCGCAACTCACTGCTCTCAGAAACGCAAGGGTTTATATAGCTTTTCTTTAAGTTCCACACGTTTCGAGAAATATCTCGACAGGAAGTTATTCTAGAAGCTTCCCGATTGGACCATGGGATATCGCCAATTTGGTCGCCAAATGGGCGATAAAGTCGCCAATCTGGCAACCCTAGTGCTATGCCGGAAAGCTTACATACAGGCGCAACCGCCGAATTTTTCGCAACAATATACACTACCCGACATTGAAAATGCAACACTAAGGAGTGCCCCGAAAATTATGCAAATTTCAGGGTAGACACATGTCAGTGTTATGTGAATGATGTAAAATGTGCAGCTCTCCAGTGCATGTTAAAGAAGATATAAAGAAAGGAACCCGTAGAATGTTCAATTTTCGTACCATTATTTCTGCTAGGAAAAGCATCATAGAAAATTTGTTTTTGGCTCATAGGAAGCATGCTGATAGGCAGTTCCAGCAGACAATTTTATGAGGGTCATGGTGATCAGAACAGAGAAGGGCACGTTGGTCCATATGGCAAATCTCAGCTGACATATGTCATAATAATTATAGTCTGCAATGATAGTCACTGCATATGAGTGTGGAGACAGGTCAGATCTGGTAGCAATTGTAGAATGCCCCACCATGCGACAACAGGGTTCGTACACATTTCTGCACATGAAAATTAAGTACTATTAAGGACTTTTAAGGACCATTAAAGAAAAAAATTAAGGACCTATCAGCAAATTGGAACTGCATAAATTCAGTTAAAGCCTATGCCTTAACTTCGCTTTCGTTATACCAACCTAAAAAAGAAAATAGATCCGTAAGTAGGATGCACTATTGTTAAGACTATAAAATAAATTCAAGAATAAAATCATTTTTGTAAAATTTGTCAAATAAGTATTAAACATTTTACACTTATAATAGTTGGACATATTTTGAAGAAGATTAGTGACATTTTATTTCCGTTTTACTAGAGGTTAGCTTTATGCTGATTTTTTCCTTTTATGTCTCATTTCGTTAAGTACTTGCTCAGTCTAGAGATTTTGTAAATAGCAGGCCGATTTTATACCAAACGACATAAGTTAAAATGAGAAGTAAAATCCATAACAGAAGACTGGCTGTTGTCACTGCTGTTGCTTGCCTAGAGAGCGACTTGCCAATCAGAACCTGATGATGGCAGAGTTTTTAAAAGTTATGCTCTGTCTGTCTGATGCAGTTAGTGTCGCAGCTTCGTGCAGAGTTCCTGGAGTTGTAATACAGTTAACATACTTTAAGGTTTCAATAAGCCACTAAAGCACCAGAGGTGATTAGTTGTTTTGCATTATTTTAAGTCTTACTAGCTGTAAGGAATATGTTTTATAGCAATTTTTACATTTTTGTGCTGTATGTTGTGACCATGGTAAGGATAAATGAAAGGCTCGATGTAGAGGTAACGGCCACTATTACATTTTATTTATTTTTGAAAATAGTTGACGAAAATCACAGTCTAATAACATTTCACAGTTTAGAATACATGTAATTTATGACATTGACTCTTAAACGACACCAGGATAATAATACATTAAAAGCTACAACATGTTTATGTTTTGCAGCAACAAGACTCAACAAAATATTTATGCGTCTTTTTAATTTGAAGCCTTCCCAGACATTATGGCTAATTTATATCAATTTCCTTCTCTTTAAGCATCTTTTCTAACAATGAGAAATTTGTTTCAATAAGCAAACCAATGTTCGCATTAGTTTCTGCTTCCCCTTCTAACTTGTCAATGTCTCGACATTATGCCTACGAGGTTTTATATGATCTGGTAAAAGTTCAATAGTCCAAAACTCTTCATAGACATGAAGCAAATTATCATCATGTCTGAAAGTAACTTTAAAGTCAGATAAAAGTTAGAATACCTCTTTATTTAAACAGAACTTATAAGTGCGTATTCTTATGCTAGCAGAATGAACTACAGCTCATGGCGATGTAACTAAACAGGAAGAGTCAAATTCAAATTAAGAACTGTGGACTAGTAGTCAAAGACAGCACAATTTAATTTTAATCTAAGTTGGCTCAATAACTCCTAATCGTAACAGATTCAAATATTGGTAGCGATAACACAAAGCTGAATAATTACAAATTATCACAGCTGGCAGGAACTAACGTAGCGTGCAAGCAGAAACCAGAAACAGTCTCTGTCTTACAATACAAAAACCTCAGTTTAAATACTATCTAAACGATTTACATTCTGGTGAGGAAAAGAAGGGAGAAGCTATAAGTACAGGCTGAAATTATAAACAACTGGCTAATTTACATAATACTAACTGTACATACATTTAAAGAATAATTTTGTTTCTCTTTATGCATTCAGTTTCTTTTCTCAATAAGTTTCCTCTGCATTTCAGAATTTTTGAATTTATTTAAAGATTTTTGTTATTCTAAATACTACATGTATTTAAAATATATAGAAGAAGCTACTAATTTTATTCCTTAAATAATACGAACACTGAGAGTAAATATGAAATGATATATGGTCAAAGCCGCTGTGGCAGAATGTTTAGAATTTTAGCGATGCACAGAGCAATAAAATATAGAAATAGCAAAACCTTTAGAATTCAGGACAGGCACTGGGAACAGTATTTAGGACCCACAGAGACTGCATCAAGTACAAAAATGCCTAACGCCAACCCTGTGTGTCATGCATTGAGATATATAAGATACATATGATAATCTTTTAAACTGTTAGTTTTCAATTCTTTTTTAAAAGAAAATTCCTTTCTGTAGATACGTGTCCATGTGCCAACACTAGAAGCATTATTGATATTTTCCATGCTTCGGCTTAGGAAAAAGACACAAGGGAGGGGGGAATAATCATGTTTAGAAAAAAAATTCTAGGATCAGAAATAAAACCTTCAAATATTAGGTTTTCATTGTTCTCCCAAAAATTCTCCAAAGAGTAAGCAATTCATTACAAACATTCTGTAAAATACGTCCATTACAAGTTAATACTATGGAAACAAGGAAACATTTTCACATTTTTCTGGAATCTTCTAGACTCTCAGATATATAAATCTTGCATTCAAACCCTTCTAAACTTTCCAAGGTCCAATGTCTAAAATCCAAAAGAAAGATTACCATTACCAATAGAAAAGTCAGAAATATTTGAAAAAAAAAATTCACACACACAAACAAAAAAAAATTAATTAATTTTATAGAGAAAACGGATGCACATTCTGAAAGTTCTGAATATTCTGAGACAATTACATGGGGTAAAACTCTTACCATGAAAAAATTTAAAAAAAAGTTTTAAAATAATTACACAGCTATTTAGCTTTTGCTAAGAATTGTTTTGTAAATTATACCTTTTAGCATTTATTAGCTTGTTTATTTTCGGATTCAACATATTGTAATAATAAGTTGCCAAAATGAAAAGAAATATCACTTTATAATTTAACAGGGAAAAATAAAAATGTTCTATTTAAATGTTAGTTCTTATAGTTAATATAGTTAGTATAATTTAATATAGTTAGTATAATAATAGTGTAGTTAATATAATTTCCATATATTACCATTATTTTAAGGAAATTTAATAATGTTACAAAGTTCTAAACAAAATTATCAAAAAATTCACAGATCTCCGAATTAAAAATTTTGTATAGAAATTGATCTTAAAATCACTAAAATGTTGATAAGTAGCCAAATTTAGAACCGTTTAATAAAAGAATTTGCATCCCCAAAAAGGAAAAGTTGTTTAAGAGCTCTTCATTAGAAAAAAGAAACAATTTCGAAATGCCTATGTTTCATTTCTTGCCTAAAAACTCGACTATCGCACCGTTTATAATAGAAATAGGAACAAATTCAAACAATGACCATATTTCTCAGTGAATCACCAAAAATATTCTTCAAAAATGCTAATTTGCACTTGAAATGGCAATCGCAAAAATGGACCGAAATTTTAGATGATTAAAATTAAGGACCTTCTACTGATTTTGGACAAAATTAAGGACTTTTAAGGACCGTACGAACCCTGGACAACGCGGCATCACGGTTTGTGACGATTCCAGGTCACTTCTAGTTTGTATTCAGGGCAGTATGATACACTGCTCAATGATATATGGGTGATGTGCTGTGTGTGGTCGGTGACACTCCTCTACCTATCCAATGCTCTTTATCAGCAGGATAATTCCCAACCACACAATACTTGCATCAGCCAACATACTGTGTAAGGTGTACAGATGCTTCCCTGGTCACTATTCTTTCCTGATCTCTCACCAATCAAACACATTTAGGATGTGATTGGACACCATTTGCAGATCCTACGATTGCCACATTCAGAAGATGAACTTTGCAAATGGTTGACATGAAATGGAGAGCTATCCCTCAGGACACAATCCATAGTCTCATTGAATCTGTACCTAGACGTGTTGCTTCGTGTATCACTGTCCAAGGTGGTTCTACAAGCTACTGAGCCAATGCTATTCTTGCTCTGTATTATACATATCATTTCGAAATAAAGATCACTTATTGTTTGTTACTGTCTCTCTCTGTTTGCAGAGTTTCATCCCTTTCTGGCCACTTCTTGGTGTTGCATTTTCAATGCCAGGTAGTATACAACCAAATCAAAATGCAAAATTCTTATTTACCTCATATATTTCTCCTCATTAAAATCTATTTCACTACCTTTAAAACAAAGTATATAAGAAATAGTGATTCTTATGAAATCCAGTTGTGGCTACAAAAATTTCTTGAATCCTAACATGTGACTCCTACCATCCTGCAGTCTGGCCACCCATGGCCTGTATTAGTATCCTTTTTTTGGTTAAGAAAGAAAACTGCAAAGATTTTTATTTTTATGCATAAAGACCATTATCATGGTGAGTCCGGTTTTGTTATGATGAAGCACATGAGGGGCTACCTGTCTAAGAGGAAAGATGCCTTTGTGGAGGATTTTCTAAGGAAATTGGATCATATCCACATTACACATAGAGAAAAAATACATGGAAGAGTCCGAAAGAAATATTCAATTATTTTTCTGCATTTACTTCATCTGATGGTAGAAGAAACAGATTACATTTAGCTCATAAGTAGGCACGAGTAGAGAAAAATTTAATATTCAAATGTCAGTTCAAACACATGTACAAATTCCTATTAGGAGAGAATGTATCATGAAAAAAAAAATTTTTTTTAATCGAGCATTACAGATCTGCCTGACTAAAAGGCTGCCATAATGATGTCACATCAGAGGTAAATAAAAGCTAGCTACATTTGGCATTGCTATTTTGGTGATTTTTAAATTCAAGAGCCATTAAACAAACACAAAAATCTTTATATTTTCTTAAATAAATGTATTATTTTTAGCAAACATTGCATATAACATGAAAATAAAATAAATAAATAAAAGTTACATATCATTTCTTGGTTTTATAAAACTGGGTGATCAAAAAAAAATTTTTTTTTTTAATAATTCTGTCTTTGGTTCCCTAAATTTGCATTTGCGACTAATATTTTCATCGAAAAGTGCGAGTTCAAGCATGTTACTTATTGTATTTAACTTTTCACATTTTCTAACAGCTTTTCAAACAAAGCAGTGGAAGACCTCTAAATGAGCTCTTTAGAAAAAATATTTTTCTGTACGAGTCCTTACCTTATATATTTCACAGTTCTTTACTATGAATATAACAGCAGATCTTACTACGCCTGCAACAAAGATATTAAACAACACACTTTGCTACCAAAGAATTTATAATAAATTCTATGGCATTATTCTTCCCTTTATATCCGGAGGGGCTAGAAGTAGTTTCTCCATGAAATGTTAGATAATATAATTTAGAAACTTTAGATTTCTTTGTTGGCTCAATGGAAAAGAAATTGCAGTGATTTCAAATGCGTGTTACATATATATATATGCATGAATCAAGCATTTTCATATTTTAATGTCACAGTTTGGCGGAAGACTTTTTATAAATGATTTACTTGCTTAACTGGTTATAAAGCATGTGATAGTTGTGTGTCTTATTATAATGTCTTCATGGAAGACTCTCAAAGAAAGAAATGTAAATAAAATATTTTTTTTAAAAAAATTCAATTTAACAAAAGTTAGCATTAATTTTTAATACCTTTATCAGAGAGAACATTTAAATTGTTTTATCTAAGTTCTATTATATAATACACACTTCATTACTTAAATAATTGTTATACTCTGCAAGTCATGAGAATTTATAAGCATATTCCAAGTGATATATTAATAAAAATAACTTTCTAAGAATGTAAAATCATTTTTGAATATAACATTCAAAATAATAGTTGTTTCATTTTACCCAATGATGCAATCATAGCTGGTTGACATGTTTGGGGGGGGATATAGCATCAATGAAATACATGAGCTGAACTGGAGCAAGAGAATCACCTTCTGTTCTATAATTACACTTTCACACATTTATAGCATTACAAGAGGTAATTAAGAGAAGCAGCAGAGTACATATTAGCTGGGCAGAGGGAAATATGAAAATTGCAAAGATTATGTGATTGATAATAAACTACTAATTGCGAAGCACATTATCACTTTACTACTGTTTGTTTCTTAAAAATTGGCTTAACTGTAATTGGAAATTTTACTTTCACTAGGCAAGGACACAGATCATTAACATTAGTTAAAAATTGTATAAGAGGGATTAATTTTGAAATCATGCACTTCAGAAAGATTTATTACAATTATTTAACTATTTTTAGAAATGAAAAGAAAAATAATCAAATTAGAAAAGGATATGTATATATATTCACACACTGACATGTGACATAACTTAAAATTCAAGAATTATAATCCTTAAGTTGTTGGCCAAAACATATATTTTTCCCCCTTGGCTTTAGCTATGTTTTTGGGCAGTTTCATTTTTAATTATGATTTCTTAAAAAATATATTTTATTCCCTTATAGCTATTAATTCAACTCAAAATTCTAACTAAAAAATCTTCCCAGAAATAAAATCAGAAAGCATTCAATTTTGAATATGTTTGTCCTGACAATGAAAAAAAATATATAAAAAAAATTTTTTTTTAGTTCCCTTACCCAATTTTTTGTCATTTAAGATTTCTTTTGCTTTTTGTGAGATAGGAAATTTGGTTTATACCCTTAATTTTATATAATTCTTTAAAGGATATTGTTCATTACAAAATTACTATTACAGGTTTTCATTCTTCATAATCATCCTGCTTAATCTAAAATTGTAATTGAACATACTTCATGCATTTCAGTCTCCATTTAAAAATATCAAATTGATAATATTTCTTTTAAGATACACTAATTATTTACATCAGGGGTTTCCAATAACGTCAATGAAAATTGAAAGGGGTCGATAGCTGAATATTCATCAGCATAATCAATATGCCATTGACTGAAAAAAAAAGTGTTAATAAAATAGATAACTTATATTTTATTGACATAAATCCTTATCATGCAAATAAGTAGTCAAGTCTTATTCAAATATACAAGATTATGCTATATCATTGAAATATGAAGTCATTCAAGAAAAACAGAGCAAAATTTGAAGTTATTACCGGACCAGCATTATTGACTTGATCTTCTTTCTACCCATAGCTTGTTTCTACTTACTGTGTTAAGTTAGTCAAGGCAATAACTTAACACAGTAAGTAGAAACAAGCTGAATATTTCTGAACGGGGTGATTTAAGAATTAAGCTAAGTAGGCGAAATATTTAAAATATTGCATCAACACATGAAGCAGAGCCATCAAAATAATTTAAATCAAGCTTCTGGGCGGTGAAAATGCACTTTAGCCCACTGCTTGGCGGTGTTTTGAAAATCGCCAATTCGGCGCGTTTCTGAGAAAAGTCTTTGCAATTGCAACCTTCCCGACACGCTCCGCGAAAACCTATTGTAAACAAAACATAGAATTCTAAAGCATAAATTAGTATGGAAACTGTTTCCACAAAAAGATAATAAAATAATATGCAAAACGAACATTATGATCATTAAAATATTTGTCAGTTAGGTTTAAATTAATTATTTACATTTTATGTTGTAATACTTACACATTTTATGCCGTTACATAACCTTCCCGACACGCTCCGCGAAAACGTAACCAAAATGGCA
This sequence comes from Stegodyphus mimosarum, assembly GCA_000611955.2. NCBI lineage: Eukaryota > Metazoa > Arthropoda > Arachnida > Araneae > Eresidae > Stegodyphus > Stegodyphus mimosarum. Next base: position 381,929 of record KK120002.1, read on the forward strand.
TCCAAGAAAGAAGGAATTTTTTTTAAAAGGGCATTAAAATTACAAATGATACCATTTACACACCGTTCCGTTTTAACTTGAAAAAAACATCTGCGAATTGCACAATATAGGCAACGTACACAAAAGAACAAAATAAGCTAAAATAACGAAAATAAATTACAAGAAAAACCATGTGCACAGCGCTCCTTTTAAACTTAAAAAAAAATTCAGTGAATTGCACAATGTAGGCAACGTACACATGTTATATGGAGTTACCCATGTTGGCGCATTTATTGTCATTCAAAAACAATTCGCCGCCAATCAGTGGGCTAAAGTGCATTCCAACCCTTCTGGGCAATAAGAATCTGTGATCTTGTATCTGATTGTTTATATTTATAAAATTATAAATAATAAAAACATAAAAAGAAAATGTAAGTCTAATAAACTTTTTTTTTTCAAAACTTCTGTTCATATTCTTAATCTAATTGTTATCTTTGAGTTATGAATGTACAGTTACTTGTATTATGATTATTAGTTTGTTTTGTTTTCACTTGAAGACGAGAAAATGGACTGTATACACTAGCAATAAATAAACACTTTAATATATTAACACTTTCAATATGAAGTAAGCCATCCACATGACGACTGCGCACTTGTAAATTTTTCACTTAAGAATATGCAATAGCATATTTCTTCCACTATTAAACACCATAAGCAGATGACGTTTCGAATACACACTCTATAATAAAAAAAAAGGCAAAAAGAATTCTCGTTACCATGACGACCATATGACATCACACGGCGGTAACGCCATCTGTTGCAGTCTCGATACACTAAAAATTCTTGAGGTATAAAAAAAGTAAACATAGCCCCCGGCCTTGAAGCCTTCTAAGGGTTCAAAAAAAGATAAAACAGTTAAAGTACATAGCATAAACAATACAGGAAGAAAACTAAAATGTTTAACTAAAATTACAGTTCAATGATATGAGAAAAATCATTAGTTCATAGTTCACATTTTATCATCACTAGAAATGAGACACAGTTTGGTCACTGCTCTTTTAAAATCACCAGCGGCTGTATGTACTGCAGCCACCCGGACTCTATTATCACTACCTGGATGATTTTGGACAATTCTTCCAATTTTCCAGTGGTTTGGAGGCAATTGTTCGTTTTTAATCAGAACTAAATCACCACATTTTAGATTTGGAGACTCACGAAACCATTTAGCACGTTTTTGCAGAGTTGTCAAATACTCTGCACACCATCGTTTCCAAAAATGTTGCAGAAGTTGTTGAACTAAAGACCAACGTTTAAGTCTGGACGACTTAACATCACTCAAGTCAGATTCAGGAATGGAAAGCAAAGGTGCTCCAATCAGAAAGTGACCTGGAGTCAATGCACTAAGGTCGTTTGGATCACTAGACATCGCGCATAGAGGACGTGAGTTCATACATGCTTCCACTTGTGTAAGCACTGTCAAAAATTCCTCATATGTTAGGAATGTGGATCCCAACACTCGTTTAAGATGAAATTTCATGGATTTCACATTAGATTCCCACAAACCACCGAAATGAGGGGATGTCGGAGGATTAAACAACCAAGTTATGCCTTCTGATGTAATGAAATTAGATACATCATTGCTTTTCTCGATGCAAGCTACACTTTTATAGATCTCCTTCAGCTCCTTACTAGCACCTTTGAAGTTAGTTGCACAGTCGCTCAAAATTTCAGACGGTTTGCCACGTCGGGCGATAAATCTTTTTAGAGCTGCCAAAAACGTTGTAGTAGATAGGTCACTGACTAACTCCAAGTGTACAGCTTTTGTAGAGAAGCACACAAAAATGGATACGTAGCACTTGAAAGTTTTTGCTCTTCTCCCAACTGGGGACTTAATTGTATATGGACCAGCATAATCAATACCGGTAACTGTAAATGGTCTTGAAGGTTGAACTCTGGGCGAGGGTAAATCACCCATTAACTGGCTCACAGTCTTGCCTCGATTTCTAATACAAGGAATACATCTATGAATTATTTTTCTCACAACATTTCTTACCGATAGGATCCAAAATTGCATTCGTACAATACTTATCAATAACTCTTGGCTAGCATGCAAATAAGTAACATGGTAATGAGTTATGATGAGATTCGTGATGTGACCTTCTTTTGGAAGCAAAATAGGATGTTTGCTATTTTCAGGAATGTTTGCATTTTTCAATCGACCGCCTACACGAATGATGCCTTCCTCATCAAGGAAGGGTGTTAATTGTATTATTCGACTACACACACTTTTTAATTCTTTCGATGTTTTTAAGCAAGAGAGTTCTTGAGGAAAATAAGATTCTTGTACACTTTTTACTATTATTTTGGTAGCTAACCTAAGCTCATCAGTTGTCAGCAAACCTCTCAAACGATTTTCAGCGGAGTTTCGACAGTTATAAATGAATCTATGACACAAAGCAATTATACGACGAAGTTTTGTCCAAGACGAATACCGTTTAAAAATATCATTTTCCTTTACTGTACAATACATTGAAATGCACTTCTTTCTTTCTTCTCTAAGAACTTTTTCATAATCTACATCAGCACAAAGATGTTCACTTTCAGGACAAGTTTCAAAATCACGCGAATATAACCAAGTAGGTCCTAAACGCCAGCGCTCACAATTCAAAAGTTCGGCTGGTAACATACCTCTTGTACCTGAATCAGCTGGATTCAGCTTTCCATTGATATGGTTCCACTTTAAATCAGGAATTGTGTTCTGTATTTTGGCAACACGATTTGCGACAAAAGGAACCCAACGGTATGGTTCTGAAGAAATCCAAGACAGTACAACAGTCGAATCTGTCCAGGCAAATACATTACGTATAGGAAACTCTAAATGCTCTAACACAGATTTAAGTAAATCCACTAACAAAACTGCAGCGCATAACTCTAATCGAGGTAATGTTTGCACCTTCAGAGGAGCAACTCTCGTTTTTGATGTTAAGAGTGAGATTTTGATGTCCAACTTTCGCGATACTGTACGTAGATATATAGCAGCACAGTAGCCTTTCTCAGAGGCATCACAAAAAGCACAAATATCAATGTGATTTATGTCATGAGTTAGTACAAATCTCGGTATTTTTAACTGCTGAATAAGATGTAAATCCTTCCGAAAACTCTTCCATTTGTTAGCTATCTCATCACTAACAGGCTCATCCCAAGATAAATGGAGTTTCCACAGGTCTTGTATCAAGATTTTGACGTACATAATGCAAGGAGCAAGCCAACCCAATGGATCAAATATTTTCGCTAAATCAGAAAGGATATCTCTTTTAGTATATTTAAGCTTTTCTCCAGAAATGGTCACGGAAAAGTTAAAGTAATCCTCACGGGGGTTCCAATTAATTCCTAAAATTTTGATTGAGCTATCATCTTGAATTTTCGTAGACTCAGAATCATTTCTCAGTTCTTTTGGTATATTCTCTAGTACTGACACGTCATTTGAGGACCATTTACGTAGAAGAAATCCTCCACGTTCGAGCATTTGCAAGAGTTGATTTACAAGGATTTTGCACTCTTCTGTATCTTTTGCACCTGCCAAACAATCATCTACAAAAAAATTTTGAAGTACAGCCTTCCCAGCTAAAGGAAAGTTATCCTGTTCATCGTAGGCAAGTTGATATAAACAGCGAGTAGCCAAATAGGGAGCGGAGGCAGTGCCATATGTGACAGTATTAAGACGAAATTCTTCTATAGGTTCATTTATACTGTTCCTCCAAAATATTCTTTGGAAATCCCCATCCTCTTCATTTACAAAAATCTGCCTAAACATTTTCATGATATCAGCTGTAACAACTACAGGGTAACACCTGAATTTAATCAACACTGGAAACAGTTCTTGTTGTATTCGGGGACCTTTCATCAATATGTCATTAAGAGATATTCCAGATGAAGATTTACAAGTAGCATTGAAAACCACACGTATTTTACTCGTAGAACTAGACTCCTTAATTACTGCATGATGTGGCATGTAGTACGCCTGTTTCGGGGACTCTGTACCACAAACAGGTTCCATGTGCCCGAGGTCCAAGTATTCTTTCATAAATTGCTTATACATCTCATATGTATCAGGAGATCTTAAGAGCTTTTGCTCTAACGATTTAAATCTTTGTAAAGCAAGATCCTTAGAGTTACCCAGCTTTGAAGAGCTGTCCTTAAATGGAAGTTTCACGACATAACGACCATTTTGATCACGGAAGTGTGTTGTTTTAAAGAATTCCTCACATTCTTTATCTTCACTAGAGATATGTTTCACTTCAGGAACGGAATCTAAAGACCAAAACTTTTCAACTAATTCATTTGTACTCAACTTAAGATTATTCACGGCGTAAGTGGTAGTGATACTTGAATTATCAGTAAAAGTGTTTCCGGATATGATCCAACCTAACTGAGAACAAATAGCAAAGGGCACTGATTGTCCTCGCTTTATAATGTCTCCCTTAAGCATAGTAAAAAATACATTTACACCTAACAAAATGTCAATGGGTTTTGTTTCATAAAACATGGGATCAGCTAAGACTAGATCTTCAAAATGATCCGCGATGTTAGAAGGAAGAGACACATTAGGCACATCGGAAGTTATCTTTGGAATCACATATGCATAAGTACGAAATTTAGAGTTTGACTCAAAATGAGATGTAAAGTTCAGTTCCACCTGTCCATTGGTTACAGTGTTGAATGAACCTAGACACGACACTTCTATTTTCGATTTACATCTACTTAACTTGAGCTTCTTGGCACACTCTTCACTTATGAAATTGGCTTCACTGCCACAATCCAATAAAGCTCTACAAGGTATAGCTTTACCAGAGGAATCACTTACTTTAATGACAGCAGTGCATAGCAAAACACGCTTTCCGCTACACTTAGGATCACTAAACTGTCCTGTACACGTAGTAGCATGAGTAACTACCTCTTTATTCCTTGGTAAGAATACTTCCGCACTGGGTGATAGTGCTGTATTTAATTTCGGTTTCTCATTTTCACCAATTTTGGAATTTCGTTCATAATGAAGAATAGTGTGATGGGGCAACTTACACGTCATACATTTATGTAAACTACGACAATTCTTCACTAAATGAGGCTCAGAAGATAAACAATTAAAACAAAGTTTGTGTTTCTTTACAAATTCGATTCTTTTTTGGACACTTAAATTCAAAAATCTACCACATCGGTAAAGAGAATGATCTTCCTTGCATAGCATACAACTGCTTTTACTCGACACTAAGGAAGTCACTTTGGAATTAGAATACATCTTATAATCCTTGGACTGATTTCTACTATTCTGTAGGGTTCTAGAATGGTCTTTTAGAAATTCAAGCAAATTATCCAAAGTACCTAATTCATCTTTTTTCAAAGTTCGTTCCCACCAAAATTTTATATTTTTATCTAATTTCTCAGTTATCAGATAAACAAAAAGAACATCAGAAAGATCAGAAACTTCTAACTTAAGTGTTCTTAAGGAACGTACACATTCATTCACTACATCAACACAATGTAAAATAGCTTGTGCAGAATCAGAAACTTTAGGCAAATTAAACATTTTTCGTATTAATGCATTAGTTAATTCTCTTTTATTAGAATAACGTTCCTTTAAAAGTTGCAAAGCGATATCATAATTAGAATCTGAAATTGGGATAGAATCAATAATAGACAGAGCCTTTTTTTTACAAGAAGCCTTTAAATATTGCAACTTTTGACATTTAGAAATATTTGGATTATTATCTACACTTGCTTTAAAAAGATCATAAAAACTAATCCACTCTTCTATATTTTCACCTGTAAAGGAAGAAAGTTCTAATTTTGGCAATCGAACTTCAGACGAATTTACATTTGCTACACTATTTGTTTCGTTTTTAGAATCACTGGAAAATTTCTGTAGCTTTTTGTTTATAGCAATCCATAAATCATCTAACGTTTCTTGTATCGTTTGTTGTTCTGTAATGAATGTATCACAATCTTTTTCAGAACACAACAAAAATATTTCCTCAAAGATAGAACGTAGTTCACGGATAAAATCATTTAGTTTCGTTTCGAACAGCTTTACTTCTAAAATTTCTGCGTGTTCTAAATTTGAATTTACTTTGCCTTTAAACGTAGTTATATTGCTTTTTAGAACTTTCTTTTTAGTTAAAAGAGGCTTTAATTCAGCCATTATGAATAACAATAAGTAGTAACAACTTTTAGCAAAATAAAAATAAATGGAACGTACTCACCGCAAAGTTGCAGCTTTATCTCTAAACCACATAAGTATACACGCTAATCAACTTTGCCATTTCACTTTGCCAATTCACTACACGAATTTATTTCACTTATTCCAAAATCGAAATAGTAACACTCCGGCTTGACGGACCAGAATAGTTTGTTTTGTTTTCACTTGAAGACGAGAAAATGGACTGTATACACTAGCAATAAATAAACACTTTAATATATTAACACTTTCAATATGAAGTAAGCCATCCACATGACGACTGCGCACTTGTAAATTTTTCACTTAAGAATATGCAATAGCATATTTCTTCCACTATTAAACACCATAAGCAGATGACGTTTCGAATACACACTCTATAATAAAAAAAAAGGCAAAAAGAATTCTCGTTACCATGACGACCATATGACATCACACGGCGGTAACGCCATCTGTTGCAGTCTCGATACACTAAAAATTCTTGAGGTATAAACAAAAGTAAACAATTATATTGTGTGCTACATAATACAGAGAAAAGTATAAGGGGATCAATGAAGAAAACTATTCTTTCAAAAGTGGTGAATGGGGGGAGGGAGTTTGGGAACACCCGATTTACATGCTCAAGTCTTAAGTTACACAAAAATTGTTGTGGAATTCCACTCATCCAAATAATAATAATTTAATTTTTATTACATGTATTTATGCAAATATTTACATTAATATATTGTCATTATCACAACACAAAACAGACTAATTCACATTCATAAGATCTTACAGAAACAAAGATGCAATAACTGATGATGATAAAAAGGAAATCACAAAACATTTAATATCGATATTTCGTTGAATAATCTTTCGGAGATATTACGAGACCTCTACCTTTCCTTGCACCTCTGTATAATACTTCTAAAATGTCAATCATTTCATTTTTGTCTTCAATTGCCCAGTTGATCTTATTGTTGTTACCTGTTCCCAAATCAATTTGGATATGCTTGTTACGGAAGAAAAACATAAGAGTACAAGGATCGTACAATTCATACATTTTGTTAAAGTCTGGAACTTCAGTAGTATCCACTAAATAAATAACTGCAAAATTCTTAATTCTTTGTGCAATCTTATATAATGTTTCATCCATTTTCATGCATGTTGGATCCCAATCATGTCCAAAGCGAATTACTACTAATCTGTCCTCTTCTGATAGGATAGCACGGTCAACTTGCCATCCATTATGAAGATGTTCTAGCATGTAAGACATGGTCAAAAATTTGATCTTCTGTCAAGCACTAAGTGGAAGAAAAATAGAAGTATGATTTAGTTATATATGTACTGCTTAAAATCCAAACTGTTTTAAACAGCTATATTTAAATAAACTAGAAATAAGAAGGAGAGTAAAAGAAGACTAATCACATGTTAAATCTTTAAGAATACCTATTAATACCATTTTCAACCAAAATAATACCAATTTAATTATTAAAAGTTTTCAAAGAATTATTATTTTATTAAAAAATCTAGAATTTCTTATGCAAAAACAAAAATTTGATTTTCATATAACATTAAGCAGTACTTAGATATTATCCAGTTAACTATTACTTGCCAAGTAGCATGATTTAGTGCCAGTTTAGATAAATGGATGTGAACAACATACTCACAATATGCACGTTCTCGTATAATGCAACCCTGACTGATTCTCAATAAGGAACTTTTTGTTTTTACGAACAACAGTAAAAAAAAAAAAAAAAAAAGGCTGTAAAATTACATTTGCAATGGCAATCTAGTTCCTTAACAGCTACTCGAAATAATTAATGTTCATTGAATGAGGGAAAAATAGGTGGATATGGTCAACAAAAGAGTAATAGACTGGAACAATCCCCTGCAGTAAGTTTGTACTCATAGCATTCTAAACAAAGCTTCAAATAAAACTAGAAGTTGTAAAAATAATAAATACTAGGAAAGCCTTTTTACCTAGCCACCCCC
>KK120002.1:390182-428944 GCA_000611955.2 Stegodyphus mimosarum
TCTCTTGGCACTTGGCAAACTCAGCAGTCTCAGAAATATGATTTTTTACCCTCTGTATACATGTACTTCTACAAACATGTATCTAACTATACGTTCAAAAATTCAATCCTTATGAAATTACACTGAAAATTTATAAACTGTCATTAAATGAAATTTAACATTCAAAAATATTAACAAGAATAACTAAATCTATACAAGATTATGAAGCATTGAATCAAATTTAAGCTTCAATAACACTAACAAGAATAATCGGTAAAAGTTTACAATTCGATGCCTCTTGTTTTTTGGCGATTCTGTTTTGATGCCAAGATCGGCGCCAATAAGACACAATTTCAAGATGGCCGCTACACAAAACCAAAACAAGAAGTCAAAGAATTTCATAAACTCCGTGTCCATGTACACATCGACCTATTTTCACTTAAAAAAAACATCAGAGAATTACACAAACTTAGTCATTGCACATTTTGACTTTGTCCATGTGCACATCGATTTATTTTCAATTAAATAAATCAAGAACAAGAAGCTAAAACCATGTTAAAACTCTCATGGTAAACAAAAATGGGGTTTCATCCCCAAAACTGAACAAAATTTTTCGCCAAAAAACAAGGGGCACCCAATTCTACAGTAGAGCCGAAATCACTAAAACTAACCTTATAAGAACATGAATTGCATAATATACCAAAAAGTTACTAAACATTTTATGTGTTTATTCAACTTTCTTCCGCAAAGCGCCCGGTAAATGTAAACATCGCCAACATTGGCGATAACGGTTCAAACCTGGTAAACCCGTCAAATTCAACAGATTCGTTTTTTCGAAGGTTGTAACCATTGTTCTTACGTTGATTTTTGTTCAATAACCACCTTCGCTGTTCGCAATTACAGGTTTAAACTTTTCTTCAAATATTTCTTACTACTTTTTCGGATTTTCACGTTATTTTTATGAATTTTTAACAATGAATAGATAGAAACATTTTCGTATAATTAGTGAAGTTTTCAGAGACAGATGCTTGTTCGCGGAAGAAAATAATGGCGAGAGGGGGTGAATGGTAATCGGAAAGACGAATATTTTGATTTTTTTGCGCAATACATTTATAAAATGAAAAAAAAAAGTATGAGAAGAATTTACTACTAAAAAAAACTTTCATGTAATCAGATAGTTGCAATTCAGTTTCTATTTAAAATGAGAATATTTGCTGATTTCATTTATGTGTTGATAATAGATTTTCATAGTCTTGGAAGTACTTTGAAATTACACAATGAAGATATAAACTATAAAAGTACTTTTTGATTTTATGCTTTTATAATTTCCTTAGAAACTGCACTGTTAAAAACAGGAATATTTTGGAATTTTATAATATTTAAAGATATTCAAAGACAGATCCGAGGTTTACTAATTTTTCCATTAAATAGATAACTTTGTCAAGAAAAGAGTTCATTATTACAAAGATTTCATTATTAGATTATTATTTTACTTCGTTAAGCTTAATATATTGTTTTCCGTGCTTATTTTAATACAAATTATTTTCGTATTTCACGTTTAATCGGTTAATTTTACATCCATATGCTTTCATGTATTGTTATTATTTAACTTATTTTGATTATATGCAGTAAATATCACGTTTACGCGGCTTACTTCCATGTGTTTAATAACCGTACGCCGCTCATCGTCGACGTCGATCAACCGTTGGTGAGCTTGGCGGAGTATAACTGCAACGGCGCCAACGGGTTCTTTGCCGAAGCGCCAACGGGCGCTTTGCGGAAGTGCTTCCATCGGCGTAGTATTTATAATTTATATCGACAAATTCTGAATGCACTTCTCTTGCATAAGAGAATTGCACAAACTAGTCATTGCACATTTTGACTTTGTCCATGTGCACATCGATTTATTTTCAATTAAATAAATCAAGAAGCTAAAACCATGTTAAAACTCTCATGATAAACAGAAATGGGGTTTCATCGCCAAAACTGAACAAAAGTTTTCGCCAAAAATCAAGGGGCACCCAATTCTACACTAGAGCCAAAATTAATAAACTGTGAACCAGATTAAATACAGAATCTTTTGATTTCGTTCAGTTTCTTTTTAGAACATTTAGGTAAGGGGGCAAAATGTAATCCAAGCATGGTATATAATATTAAAATCAATGATTAAAGTTTTAAAAGTATTAAATATTATTTTCAAAACACTTATGAATAAAAGTACTGAAATATTATTACCAATATTATGCAGGCAACTGACAAAAACACAACACGTTTACAAGTCCCACACACTACCCATGAAAACTATCAACACACAAAGGCCGTTGCTGTTTTCCTCTTACTAACTTACGATGGAAACTTCTAGAAATCATAGAATCAATCAACCAATAAAATATAAAAATTTCATAAACATAAACTTTTCCAGACATTTATGAAACAATTTACAGTCTAATAGAAAAATTTTTAATTACTTTTCTAACATTTTTAGGGATATGTTTAACGATTACACGATCAAAAATATAAAACTCAAACCCAAAAAAAATTTTCCTGGCAAATTGTCATCGCATTGTTTCTGTAACCGTGGGATTTTGTCGATTTGTAAATATTTTGCTTTTATTGACAGTTACGCTTAAACAAATTAACAGCCAATAATTGAACGGTATGTTCCATTTCTACTTTTTACATAAATAAATTTGTTATGCAGTATATAATACCCTTTGATGCCAGTGTTATTTAGCTTGAAAATTTATTAACTAGAAAAGGGTGTATAATATCGTTAAATATTATCAATGGAAAACTAGTAATTTTATAGATGCACAAATTTTCTTGCTGTTTTTTTTTTTTTTTTCAGATCCTTTTTCTTTTCTTTTTTTTTTTTTTTTTTTTTTTGTCTAGGTTGCCATAAAGCTTAATTGCGAAGCTTCCAAATCACCAATGCGTAACCTGCAAATTTCAAATGTCGCCCAAATCTTACTTGGTGGCCGCTTTCAAGGAAATAGTGAATTTCATATCGGCTAAAATTTATTATATACTAGCCGCTGCACGGCCAGCCTTCGTCTGGCTTTTTAAGTGTACCAGAATAATGCCTAAAGAGAACATTAAATTTAAAAACTGCACAGAATTTTACTCTGCAGAACAATTTTATTGAAAAAGAAACAACAATGGGAAAAAAAATTCAGTTAAAAATGCATTACATATAAAAAGCATACAACGAAATAAGCAATATCCCTTTATACAAATATTAATTATCCTAATAAACAAATTAACCAACTTCCCTTTGCAAAATATTAAAAACTCAAATGGTATAACCAGATTAAGAACTTAAACAGATTAAAAAATATCATGCAAAACTTTCTTATAATTAAAATTATATATAATTAAAACATAATATTACAATGAAATAAGCAATATCCCTTGATACAAATGTTAATTATCCTAATAAAGTAATTAAACAATTTACCGTTGCAAAAAGAAACAACTTTTTAATTTCTTAAACTTTTCAGTCTCTTAAAAACAGTAACATAAGAAATACGATGAAAAATTGTTGCCAAACCGAAATTTTTAAAAGAATGAAACTATTCAAAATGATGCAATTTCATCAAAAATCTATCAACAACAATAAGAAAGGAAAATTGTTGCCAAAACTACATTTTAAAATATCTGAGATGTGAGAAGTGTATTCGGAAGCTTCATTTAAAAAATTTTAAAAAAATACAAAATATTATTATTTTTCCAAAATTCTTTTTTTAAAAGGAGTCGAAAGGATTAAAGTTCAACGTGTCCAAAAATCAAAGGAAAATAAACAGCACATTTTTTAAAATAAGTTTTTTAAAAAAAAATTCCGCCGAAAAGGTGTTAAGCTCACCTTCCTAAATAAATTTGTTTTTAATCGATTTATTGAAATACGAAATTTATTTTAAGTTCGTAAAATAGCTAAGTGTCTATGCTTCACGACGATGTAAAAATGAAATGTATAGAGTAATATCTCGCTTTCCTGTAGCCCATTATGTCTCAAAATGATGCGATTTGGTCACAAAACATAAAATAAAAAATTCTAATTCGAATTTTGAAAAAATCGCTTCGAGGTGCACTGGCTTTTGTGTAGATACACCTATGTACCAAATTTCGTGGCCCTGGGTCCATTAGCTTACTCGTAACACGAATGAAAGACACACACACGCACAGACTCTTTGTTTTATTATATGTAGAGATCTAAGGGGAGGTAGAAATTCCTGTTTGCATTCTTAGTCTGTCAGTAATCCAGAGCTAAATTTATAGCATTAAAAGTACGGCAGCCCTATCTTCCATAGGGCTCCTGCACTTTTAATGTTATAAATTAAGAAGAACACACATATAGAAAAAGTGAACACACAAATATATATATAGATGGATGGGTAATAAAATCATAAGAAAATTCATGTAAAGTTCAAAGAGACAGATAAAAATTTAAGGAAAGATTAAACTAATGATAAACAGTTAACTAATAAAATTAATGGACCTCATCTTATTTGGGGCTTTGGCTAGAATTACAGTTTCACTCAAAAACTAAAAAATAGTTCTCTGACTCCAGCTGAATTTAAGCCTGAAATATACAGTATAGTGTATGATGACATGACATAAAAATCATTCTCAAAAATTGAAAAACATCAGAGCTGGGCTCCAGTGCTATTTAAGCTGTGTGTTACTCAGCATCCACATCATGCCAAATGAATTTTTTTACGTAACAGTAAATATGGCATCAAAGATATGTTTTCATTAGGTCTAGTGGAAGTATCAAATCTTAATATTACATAAAAGTATTGGTTACATTTCCAATTACTTACGTATTAGTTCAAACAACTTGGTGCAGTTTGTTAACTTTTTAACACTCTGGCTATGACAGATGAGATATCTCTTCTTCCTAGATTATTTGCTGTCTATTATACACTTGATACACTACTGTACACTTGAGTTCTCTATAAACTTGATAATTTATCCTCCATACAGTGTTTTTCTGTAGTTCTGCAGTTTGTCCAGTGACTTATTTATTAACTTTTCAGCATACTTCAGTCCATATTATGTTTTCATGAAAATTCTACTAGATGGTACTAACACACACTTCTACTTCATTAAAGCCAAATAAATTAGATAAATTTTAAACTCAGATGAGATTTACAATTGCTATCTTATTATTTTTTTGTTTTTAAATCATTATATGGATTATTATTTATTACTGTAGGAAGAGATAGGCATGTAAGGGTATTTAATTGAAGTAAAACAAAAAAAGTTTTCAATAAATTTTTGTTTTGAGTTTAATGCTAGAGGAGAACTGTAAGTGCAGGGAATAGTGCCATTGCTGCAATGAATGTATTAAAAAAGAAAAAAATAATAATGACATATACATTTGCTCACATTTAATTCCAAATATTTGTATATTTGAAGTTTAATTCCTTTTCTTCTGGAGCAGCTTGGTGAGAATGTTGATTTGTCACATTTCTGCATTGCACAAACATTTATGGTTACCGATCTGCTCATATGCATTTTTCCTAGCTTCATTTTAAAAATATAACGATTTTTGATTTGTGCTTATAGTTCACGTTTCTTAATCTGGCAAACCATTTTGTTTTTTAAATAAAATGATTTCTCAATGGTTGCGATTCGGTGCACATACATTTCATCTACCTTTGATTTTAAAATATTAATGGTTTTCGTGCATATTTTCAGTTCATGTTTCTTTGGCTAATGAAAATTTTCACTTCTAATTATAGTGGTTTTTCATTGCAAATATTTATCATGCTTACTATTTTCAATCTACTGTCAACTAAAAGGGAAGCTATATATATATTTTTTACAAGAAAAAGATGTTTTACTTAAAGAAAGAATTCGTTAGGCATAAATAAGCAATTATATATTAGAAAAGAAAGCACTTAGCAGTGCAGTGTCAACATCTGTAAAAAGAACAAATATTCTTTTATACAACATTTCAGAGATAAATGAAATGATGAAAAAAAAAAAGAGGTACGGCTTAGCATCACTTGGAATCCTATTTAGTGGAGTTCATATTCAAGCACCAAATTGGCCGTGATAACGTGTTTGAGACATTATTAGAAGAAACTACTGAAATGTGGCCACCAGAAAGAGTCTGTATAAAAAGAATTTTGTAGTATGTATGTAGTTTTTTTTTAATCCGTGGCTAACAAAATTCTATATCATAGTAAATACTTTAAAATTTATGATTTCATTAAAAAATAATTAGCATAATGAGTATTTTGCAATGAGAACCCCCTGTATTGACAATGTGCAATTACATTTGTTTCTCGCACATGCGCATGTTGGTAACCATTTGTTTCTCGTTCAGTACTGAAACACATCAAATTAATATTTTTGTTACGGCAGTTGCAGAAGATTAGTATCAAAATTTATTTGTAGAAGTGTTATACTAAATATAGATTCCAATTTTTTCCCCCTAATATATTACTTTTCTATATTTTAAGCCTTGCTTGTTACCAAATAAGCAAGGCAAAAATAGAGAGCAGCAAAATATTTCTTTTAATAAAATAATTAATTAAAAAAAGTCTTAATCAGCAACTTTTTGCCCTTTGAAAACTTTTTTCACGCACTTTCAAACTTTCTCGCACTTCTTGCATTTTTGAAACATTATGTAACTTGGCGACTAACCTACAGAACAGCAAGCAGAAGAGTTTTTTCAAAGCTATGGGACTGTTTATTCAGGTGCGCGTTCTCAAAACATTATTCAGGTGTGCATATTCAATTCACAGCGAATTGAAATAGGCTTTCAAGCATATTTGGGTTCCTGACCCTCATATAGTCCTGGATAGGACGAAGCAGACGTGCTAGAATAACTTTGATTAATTCAACGTCTGGTTTCTTTCTGTAGAATAAGTTGAATATTTTGATTTTACGTAGAATGAAATCCATTAATTCTTCCATCTTCCTTTGATACATACTGAAGAGCTCTGCTTCCAGCTTGGTGCGATCTTTTACAACTGGGAACACTTTTAGGAAAGCATTTTTAAATGTCTCCCAGCCATCTGTTTGGGAAGCTGGATCACCCAGCAGGAACTTTCCAATCCCCTTGTACTAGCTTGCCCTTTTAAGTTTGCTGTGTCGATGGTGACTTTCTGTAGTTCCAGAACAGGATGTAATATGAAGTGGAGTTCCAACTGCTCCTGGAAAGACATTACAGAAACTTTTCCTTCGAAGGTTGCCGGTGGTTTCATCACAGCTCGCATCTCACTGATGAATCCAAACCCTTTCATCGGGCACTCTGATGCCAGTGCTATTTGCAGTCTAGGAGTGCCCAATGTGAACTTTCTGGATTCCAGGTACATGGTCCATAAATTTCTTATTGGGCACCTGTATAAAGTTCTAGTTAATTTACGTGTCTTTGGTTACTAGAATTTTAGTGAAGTGTCTAGCAAATATTTGCTGGTCTTTTTACAACTGTAAAATATAAATTTAAGGAAGGGTTAAAATAGCTTTTAATTAACTCAGAAGGTGCTTCAGACAGCCCCTCTCAGGCTTATAGGAAAGCCTCCACTTGGGCTTTGATTCAAGATAAGAAAATAAGGAACTAATCTATTCTAAATAGCTAAACTTTAGCTGAAGCTGTGCAAAAATAACTAACAAAGTTGGCCCGTAATTAAACCTCATTGGCAAATACTAACAGGCACATGAGACTATGGCTGAATGTAGTAGGATAGGCTTAAAACAATCACGAGGCTCGAAGGCCGAACGTGATCTACTGAGAACTTCTGAGCTCTTCTGTGGAAGGGACTGAACTTCCCATTAAATACTGGTTCTACTTCATTTACATAAAATGCGATACTGAAGTCTCTTTCTGGTAGTTAGTTGTAGGTGGAAAACAAGAATTTATAGGAAAGAGTTTCAAAATTAAAAGTAGCTATTAGAAAATTAAAAAAATTCCAACATTCTTTTGTTTCTGAAGTAAGAAAGCTTTTCGGCAAAAATTCTTTAATGAGCTCAGAATTAGGGGGGGATAGTATTTTTGCATGGTTTTTTAAATTGGGATAAAATATATGGTAAATGAATATTTCTTCTTTACTATTACAGGGAAATGCAAAAAATTCATTAAAGTTGGAAAATTGTTAAATTCATGTTTGGTAAATCAAGATTCAATTGTATATAGGTTTTTATCTGTGATATATATTTATTATTGTTTTATACCTTTTATCCCTTTGATTTGCATTAAAATAATATATTAACAATTTTAGTGTAATATTTATTGTATTAACACTACATATTATTTGTTACTCGGTTGAAATTTTGAACGAAATTGAATTTGTTATTATCTCTCTCATTTTTGTTATTGTATTTAGTTTTTTATAAACTAATTTTAATAAAGATGTATTGCTTGACGAAACAATTTTCTTTAATTGATGTTCTGAGATGTCAAGAATTCAATTTTTTATTTTATATGTGGTTTTCATATGTATATGATGTGGTTTTTAAAATATAAAAAGGCATTTTAAAGGTATATAAATGCTTGAAGTAGTTCATTTATGTCTTGATCAGATGATAGAAGTCCATGCAAGATTACCACAAGGATCTGTTTTTCTTGCTGGGGAAGTGGTTGAATGCCATGTCACATTTCAAAGTCCTTTTAAATATTCTCAAAAACAGAGTCAGTCCAATAAGTAAGTTGATAAACACTGAATCATTTTCAGATGTACTTGAACTCTGATAACTGAAAAAGCATATTTTCTTTCTATAGTGGGCTTTGTAACATAGAGAAAGTAGCCTTAGCATGAAAAGAAAAAACTTATCAGCAGTTTCTTGCTTCCTATTCATTGTTTCATACAAATAAGCAATTTGATCAATATTTACACAGTTAATTTAATATATATGCATAAACAAGCAATACTTCATATATATATATATATACACTCATGTCCACAAATTAAGGATAACTCAGAGTCGCGGAAATCGAACTGTAAAATAAATATATCACCTGTAAAATCACTACACACATCTTCAAGAATCATATGCAAATTTCAAGAAGTAACCAGATGACACCGATGGTACGTCACAATGACGAGAGTGTAAGAGAGTGATATATAAGGAATACAGGCAAAGAAGTAAAATTGTTCGCAGGCGCTTTATAAGCATTTCAGTGCAATAACCGAATAGTTATGACACAAAGGACCGCCTTTGGATGATTTTTTACAGGGTAGAATTATCGGCCGTCTGGAATGTGGGCGTACCCAAATGGAAGGATCAGACGAACTTGCTCAGAATTGCTCAGAATGTCATCTCTAGGCTTTGGCAACAATTCCAAGATGATGGTAATGTGAGTAGACGTTACAGCACAGGTCGCCCCAGAGTTACAGCGCAGAATAAGGACCGGTATTTGGCAGTTACTGCCAAAAGAAACAGGCAGAGCACAGCCTCAGACCTCTTCAGCCACTGGTACGACAATTTCAAGGCAGACCATTTACAGACGCTTAGGGCAGATTGGTCTATATGCTCGTAGACCTGTCAGATGCGTTCCACTTACTGCAACTCACTGTCGTCTGCGATTAGCCTGGAGTAGAGAGCATGCATTGTGGACACTGCAACAGTGGGCTTGTGTGATGTTTTCCGACGAGTCCTTAGCTTGCAGTCTGATTCTCGCCGGACTTTCATATGGAGAGCTCCAGGTACCCGTTGCCACCAAGAAAACATCATTGAACGACACTGTTACGGTGGTGTAGGAGTGTTCGTTTGGGGTGGAATTATTCTGGGTTCCAGAACTGACCTGCATGTTCAAATTGGAACCATGACAAGCCAAATCTATTGGGACGTCATTCTGGAACAACATGTACGCTTGTTTCGGGGCGCCATGGGCCCACAATTTGTGTTTATGGACGCCCGTTCTCATCATGCAAACATCGTAAGCGAATGTCTTCAATCGGAGGATATCACCCGTATGGACTGGCCAGCATTCTCACCGGACTTGAATCCAGTAGAGGACATGTGGGACATGCTTGGCTGACGAGTTGCAGCCCGTCAACCTCCTCCTACATGTCTACCGGAACTTCGGAGAGCATTGCTTTTTGAGTGATGTAATACCCCCAAGATCAGATCGATAATTTGATACTCAGCATGCCTAGGCATTGTACGGACTGTATTGCATCGTCTGGGAGACATACAATATATTAACAATCATACCAACCATGTAATATTAGTTTTTTGTAAATAGGATTTTTTTTGTAATTTGCTCCAGAGAGAAAAAATCGTTAATTTTTTTAATAATATCAAATATATAGCATCTTTTTTTGCTCTTTACCTTTTTTTTAATAAATAAGCTTTACGAATAAGTCAAATTTGTTTTGCTTCTAACTCTTCCTTTGCCTGATTTTGCATTATCCTTAATTTATGGACATGAGTGTATATATATGTATATATGTTACTGTGAAAGACCAAAATTGGAGAATGTCGACTTTCACCAGAGAATGTCAACATTCACCAAATATGTCGGTGAAAGATCGAATATTGCATTACATTCTTGTGCATTCGGACCCTCACCGGTGTATGTCGACAATCACAGATATGCTCTGGTGTAGGTCGAAAAGAGAGGAGTAGACAAAGAGGCGGCTGACTGTTTCCCATAAATGCAGTTGTAAAAGCAAGGGCCTCTTCTAAAATCCAAAGTGTCATAATAGTTTAAGTTGTTGCAATAAATAAGATTTGAATCACATAATTTAGTAAGTTTTTTATTACTATTATTTTATTTCCTCATTTAGAATGTACTGTATAATTAAGTAGGTTTTTAACTTCTATTATTTTCCTTTCCCATTTTGAATGTACTGTGTTTTTTAAGTTCTTATGTTCTTATTTTAAGTTTCAAGTGCGTTTTTTCGCGACTGAATTGTGGAGAAGAAAATATAATATTCTTATATATTCAACATTCACCATTAGTACATGGTGAATGTCAACATTTACTGGTGTAAGTCAGAAATAAGTGTATTTGCAAAATATTTCGGACATACACCAAGCGACTATGTGAATGTTGACATTCACCGGTGAAAGTCGACATTCTCCAGACTTCGGTGTTTCACCATGACATATACACACATACGTACAGGATGATTAGCGAATAAACCCTGATTTCAAAATTAAATATCTCTACAACAAAGATCGATAGAATTATGCGTGAAACTGTACACTTACTAGCAAAACTGTAAAAATGGTGTACAAAAGTTTAATTAAAATTTAGGGCCCAAATGCGCTCTAATCGCAATGACCTATCATTAGCCTTTAAAATGTGCTTCAAAGTCGAAAGTGATCAGTACGACTGTTGGCTAGTGAAACAAGGCTAGTGTACTATAAAGTGAAATGATGTATTCCATTGAACAGCGTGTTTTTTTGGTTCTGGAATTTCACCAATTATAACACAGTCTTACTGTAACACGTCGCAGTTTTCAAAACCGATTCAATGTTCCAGTTGGACCCGATGCGAAAACCATACGCATGCTCTTCGCAAAATTCGAACAGACTGGCAACCTGATGATCGAAAGGGAAATGTTAGGCCTAGGCAAACTGTAGTCACTCTTGAAAATGCAGCCAAAGTTTCTGGAATTGTTCAGCAAAATCCTAGGAAAAGCATCCAACAGATTGCATCAGAGACAGGTTTGAAGTACACGAGCATGCAAAAAATATTAAAAAATAGCGTACGGCTGTTTTCATACAAAATCCAAAGTTATCAGGCCATACCCATGAAAGCTGCGCAACAAAGAGTTGATTTTGTGAATCAGATTCAAACAATAATCGACAATGACAGATTTGATGTGAGCCTGCATCTGGTTCACAGATGAGGCACATTTTCATTTGAATGGAATCATTAATAAACAAAAGTGGAGATTTTAGGGTTCCAAAAGTCCTCATTTGTGTGAAGAGAAAACACTGCATTCCCCTAAAGTTACTGCATGGGCTGCGGTATGCACCAGAGGCATTATTGGACCCTTTTTTCATAGGAGAAATGATAACTAATGAACGTTATGTTACAATTTTGGGATACTTACTGAAAAAGAATTTTATGTCAAGTGGCCTTGTAATGAAAATAGATTTAAATGTAATCTTAGCAGCTGTAGACATTTTCTGAGTATCCTTTCACTTGTAAGGTCATTATGATTTAGTCATTGTATCTTGTGTTGATTTGATGTAACATTTGAAGTTTCTGAAATTTTAGGCTTGTTTTATCATTTTTTATTCTTTATTTTAAAATCAGCATTATGATATTCTGTTTGATACTATTCCATTAGAGTGGTGCGAGTTCAAAATGAAGAAAAAATGAGAAAAAAAAAAAAAAAAACTTCAACAACATGCCAAATATCGTTGGTTGGAGATTTCCAGTTTTCATTTGAAATATCTTCACGCATTAATTTTTTTGCAGTATTTCGCCATTTTTTTTAGTATGATGGACTAAATTTGGAAATTACCTAATGAGAAAGAGGCTGCCATAAGATTCATTCAGTAAATAATTCCTAGCAATTGACTTTAAGATTCATTCAGGACAAAGGAATAATTCTTAGCAATTGACTTTGTTCTTAAAATCATTCAATGAAGTTAACTTTTCACTCAAACAAAGCTCCTGTATGATGTTGTCATGATGTTCTGGCTGTGGAAAATAAAAAGGATTGAGAATCAAAACATGATTTGAAGGCTCATTTCTTTCTTTGTTTCTTCAGTGCTGTTCTTTTTATCTATCTGTTGTTCAGAAATTCACGTCGATTGAATTTTGTCAATTTCTGTTAGAAATCAGCCATAATATTACAGTAGATTGGACTAACTACTTGAAGGAGGTATGTGCAAATAGCTTGATGTCTTGTAAAAGAAATAAAATCGGTGGAGCCAACAAAATCATAGAAATAGACAGAAGTCTTTTCACAAAAAGAAAAAAACAACATTGGATGTGTTCTTTTAGAACAATAAGTATTCAGGGTTTTTATGCGGGGAAAGCATGGGATGTTTTTTGGTCACCATTCCCGATTGTTGTGCTGCAACATTGATGATTGCTATTCAGGAAAACATTGGGGATGGCAGCATAATATTTTCAGACTGCTCGAAGGGATATAAGAAAGGGGAATTAAGAAATGCTGAACATTTCACTGTGAATCACAGTTATAATTTTGCAGATTGTGAAACCAGATGCCATATCCAAATTGTGAAATGATTGTGGAACAGTGCTAAGTGGAGCAATAAATTTCAGCGGGTCACTGCTCACCACCATTTAGAATCATATTTGATATAATTTAGGGTGGTGTCGGTTATATTCAAAAACTGATTTTTTCTATAATATTGAATGATATTTGTAATTTTATGCCACATGTTCAGATTGAATTTCCTTTTGTTTTGTTATTTTTTATTTATCTGTAGAATATTCTTTATGCCACCTGTTAAGATTAAATTTAGTTTTATTTTATTATCTTTTATTTCTGTGTAGAATATCCTAAATTAAAAAGTTAAAAAGAAAAATTTTTCTTTCCTTAAAAATTATGAAATTAAAAAAATTTACTTTTTACAGAAATTTTTTTCAAAGTTTTTTTAATTCTGTTATTATTTCATAATTTTATACTTGGCAACCATTGGTACCCCCACCCAAAAAGGCACATTTTTAACTGACTCCGCTGTAACGGACTAGTACCTTCTTCTTTTATTGAACCACTGCAACTTTTTGCATTTCTTATAATTATCAGAATTTTGTCTTTGAATACTATCTAAATGCCAATAATACTCTTGCTGTTACTTATTATAGCTTGTATTAAATGTTTCTCTGTATTAACTAATATTTCTTTAACATATTTCAAAATTTAGCTTATCTTTCTCCATTGATAATAAGGAGGTAGAGTATTTTCATGAAGTTTATTGTTTTAATTTTTTTTATTTGTTTTAAAATGCCTTCTTAGAAAGAAAAAAAGTTATCTTTTCTTTTTTCTTTCATTTTTTTTCAATATTTTACTCTCATTTTTAAATATGGAAGACTTTATTTGAAATTTTAGTACATATGGGAGAAATTGAAATTTTCTGAAAAGAAATGGAAAGCTTATTTATTTTCTTTTAGGGAAAAAAATGCTAATATATTTTTGTTTAGTGATTTAGAAGAAGTTCTTGCATGGGCTAGTGCTCAGATTCATTGCCAATGTACCGTTGATGATGCTTTAGTGAAATTTCCCGCTACTGCATCACAAGAAGAATTAGCTACAGCTTCTCAAGACACATCTTTTATACCATGTCGAGGTAAATACTAATGCCTCTTCTTTTACGTAATGAGTGATTTCACATGATTCCCACATTGTTAAATTACGCAGTACTGTATTTTTTTAGTTTTGAAATGCATCTTAAATTAATTTTTAAATTGTCCATATCTAGTAGGGGTATTATTTAAAGAGAGAAATAGTGTTTATATACTTTTTTGTTACTTTAATTCATTGTCCTTTAATGTAAGTAAATGTGCATAATCAAGAAAGGACTTAACGTGTCTTTTCATTCAATATTGTATTTTACATGCATGTGATATGTAAAATATGAATATTTATATGTACATTTATTACTACTGTACTTTGTTGAAAATTTAAAATTGAAGTTTTTTTTTTTATTATCATCCACTTAAATTTATTAGTTAGTACTTAACTGCTATATTAACAAAAATTAGTGCCAAAATTTACATGTAAATAACCGCATAATTCTTTGGACAGTTTTTTATTAAATTTGGTATTTAGGCATAATGTGAAGTGTTAAATTAATCTGAAAAAACCGGGATGTCTTTCAAAGTAACAAATTTAGGTGAAAATATATGTTTATGCAATGCTATTTAAAAATGTAATATGTAACTCATCTGTTTGAGACATGAAAAATGCAATTTGAAGCTTGCCTTTTGGCCAGCTATTAATTGTAAATGTAATAATTATATAAGAATAAAAATGTATCCTCTTTTTCTTGTACAGTATGTATTGCTGCTGTAAGCAATTCAAGAAAATGAAATAATTTCGAGAGTGTTTTGTTCATATTAGCAGAAATTGGAATTTTAAGAATATTTGTAATTTCATGTAATAAAGGAGATGGAGAGCAAAAGAAGTCTTAAAGCTATTTAGCTATCTTTATACGTGTAGCAGTGAAATTAGAAAGGAAATTTATAGATTGTCATTTATACATTTTTGTTTTCAACTGAATAATTTGTATTTAAGTTTTAGAAAACAGACATTTTCATTAATTTTCATTAAAATTTCTCATTTTGTCTTTGTTTATGAAATCACTTAATTGATACTGATTGTAATGAAGATGATTAACATAGTAATCTTAGGGAGCTTATCATAAATTTAGTATACTAAGTTATGACGAATTTCTTAATCTGCAACCAAAATTTTTGTGGATTATAGATTGTGACTTTATAAATTTTGTATAGACTTTCCTTTTTTTAAACTTTTTGAGGAAATTTGACTTCTGTGCACATAAAACATATTAGATTATACCTTATAAAGTATTTATACAGGATTCATTGAACTGTTATATCTTTTAACACATGTACATACAAAGAAAACAGTCACAGTGTAAGGGGAAAACACAGAGGGGAGAAAAGAGGTATAAAAAATTTGTTTGAGGAAGTAAAAAAAAATTCTTCGGAAAATACATTGAAGTATTTTAAGTAAAAGGCATCTTTATCTGTCAATGAAATTATTTTTAAAATAATTTTTATACTCTTAAATTAGTCAAAAATAGATAAGAAATAAATTTATTTCCTAAAAAATCTAACAGTACTGTTTTCCTCAAGTTGAATCCCTGCAGTAATTTTTCCATACGACCAACTTAAAAAAAAAGTGCTAGATATTAAATTTTAGGTTTAATAAAGAAAAGTTCTGTTTTTTAACTGCTAGCTATCATGTTTTCCATTTTTAATGTCAGAAAAATTTTAACAAAATCTATTTATAAAAATCTGTCCCTATTTTCGAGCGACATGTAAAAAAGCTTGCTTGTGGCACAAAATGTAAACATATCAGTTGCGAGGTACACTTAAATTGGCATATAAAAATATATATTCAAAGGCATGAAAAGCTTGAGATAAATATTTTCTTTACATATATAAATTCAAAATTCATTTTTAAAGACAGTAGAACATGGACCTTGTAGTAATAACTTATCTAAGAAGAAACATTTGCAGATTCTTGATCTGTGTTTACTGCAGACTGGCGCATGCACATAAAATGCTGAATAAGTTAATAATTGTACAAATTTGTTTCTTCAATCAAAATATGTAATAAATATAGTGTGTATTTTAATTAAAAATTTATTTGCATATTTATGTAAGAAAAATTGCTGGTGAATTTACCATGTTGGATTTTTTAAGCAAAATTTTGCTTGTCTGCATAAAAAAAAATGAGCATGTATTACAAGCATTGGCAGATAAGCAGCTGTGGGCCATCTGGATTCTACTGCACTTAAATTTATAATGATATATCCAGTGGCGTGCAGTCTATACGTGCAGGGTGTGCACTGCACACCCTGGCAAAATTATGAGAGACAATAATTTTCTGCACCTATGTCTACCTATCTTTATATGGTATATAATAAATATTATTTATGATATATTCAAATATTATGTTGATTTGCTTGCTTGTATTCCCACAGTGCGTGCGGTACTAGGTGCTGCACCACGTAGCGAGTTCAAAAGCAAATGAACATAGGAAATTTTGATACCTACGCACTGTGCACTAATAGAAAATCACACTTTATATGTGTGGGCTACTGTAAAAGCACAGCATACTATAGCATTGAAGCAAGTGCAGGTATTTTTCCTGCACTTGGCATTCAGAATCATCCGAAGGTACGGTTTATTAAGCATTGTAAAAAAGCGGAGACTTACGTGAAGCGCTTTTGGTTTTTGAACTGATTAACTGGCCATACGATTTTGCAGACGGTTAATGTTTAAATTTTATATTGTAAATTTTATTTTTATGGAAATATAAAAGAAGTATTTCATCAATATAAAGGGAAATGTTTTAGTGTGGTAAAATAATTTCGGTGATGTATTATATTTATAGTAATAATTCCTGAAAAACAGTTTTGTTTTGTTAGGCAAAAAAGAAACTAATTTTAACAGAGCAGTCCAAATTTTACCATTCATTGCGTCTTACAGACAGTATATAAGTTATATCTGTAACACCATATCCTTGGTTTTGTTTTTAAAAATTGTGAAGAGGTTTTTTGAAGAATATATGATTTCCAAATACTAAAAACAATTAATAAATATAATTTAATCCACTGACCGAACAAGAAACAGTTCGTTCTATTGTGCCAGCATGCAGTGAAATCCTCTGCACGTGGAAAAATACGTTTGGTTTGTCGGCACCAATGAGCATCTTGATGACTTATCCTGATGTCATCAGGCTGATGATGAGGCACCGCAGTGGCGGGCACCATGTGATGCTACATTTGCTGAAAATATAAGTTTTTCATGGAAGCCCGAAGCATTGCTTTTTCGCCACCAATATGGCACCATACAACACAAGACAGTTTTTGCTTCAGTGCTAGTAAAATTCTCATAAGTTTAGCTGTTTTTATAGTTACATCTCGACCACTTGTAGGTAAATATTTTATTTATTGTATTCTTTAAACTTATATTCATAATAAATAACCCATTTCAGAATGGAGATCTCAGATGTCTCAATAATTAAAGATTTATTTAAGTCTCGAAAATGGAAAATTCATTTTCGAGACAAGACGTTACTACAAAAAACGAAATAGTTAAATTAAGTAGACCGATGCTGGATATTATTCTATCGCAAAATGTTAAGATTAAAGGACAGCAGTGTGTACGACATTTTCAAAAATCTATGTATGAAAAATTTAAATGGTTAACCGGTTGTAGTGAATTGAATAAGTTGTACTGTTGGCCATGTTTACTTTTTGTTGTAATTGAAAAGGATAAGAATATTTGGACAAAATAAGGCTACAGTGATTTAAATCATCTCCACGAAACTGCAAAGAAACATCAAAAACCACAATCTCACATAAATGCTGTAGTACTATTACAAACATTTGGTATCGCCAGGATACATTTAATGTTAGATCAGCAAAAGACTTCATCGATTGTTCAACACAATGAAAAAGTAACTAGAAATATTCTCAAGAGATTAATAGATGTAGTTTGTTACTTAGCAAAACAAGAAGATGCATTTCATGGACACAATGAGAATATAAATTCACTTAATCGAGAAAATTATATAGAATTAATAATTAGTAAATATGATGACCTTTTAGCAACCCATCTAAGAACTCCGACTGTTTTTTCTGGAACCTCTAATAGAATACAAAATGATATTATTGCATCGATAAAAAATATTGTAATTTCAGAAATTAGAAATGAGGTAAAAGAAACGCTATTCGTTGCTATTATGCTGGATGAAACATCTGACATATCTCACAAATTGCAATTATCGGTTGTGCTACGATATGTGAATAATTGTAGTGCACCAGTGGAAAGATTTTTCTTTTTAAAGATGTTAGTTAAGATCGTTCAGCGGAAGCTTTGTGTAATGTTGTGCAAGAAACGATTTTGAGTTGGTGGTGTGAGAATAAACTGATTGCACAAATGTACGATGGGGTGGCAGTCATGGCAGGAGCATTGAATGGGACACAGAAAAAAGTAAAAGCCATTTTCCCAGAAGCTATGTTTGTGCATTGTTGCACACATGTACTTAATTTAGTTCTGTCCGCCATCCTTAATTTAGTACTTAATTTAGTTCCGCACACCACTGTTATTAAAAGAAAATTAGCTATGACACGTTGGAATTATTCATCTAGTTTGGGAAATACCGTAAAAAGTGAAAGGCAAGGCCTATCTAATTTATTTGAAAATATTATTGAGAATCCAGAAAGCTGGGATAACGATACAATTAATATTGCAAAGAGTTATCACATGTTTTTTGAAGAATTTAACAGGAATTTTCTCCTAAATATTTTTGCCAAAGTGTTTAGTTATACTGATGTTCTATTTGATATTTTACAAAAAATTAACTTAGATATAGCACATTCTAGTCAAAAAGTAGAGGAAGTAAAAGATGCAATTCAAAATATGCAAACTTCTGTTGCATTTGATGAAGTTTATGAAGAGACTCTTTCTGTAGTGGGTCCTCCAAATTTAAAAAAATGTCGTGGAAATTTACAAAACTCAAGTGTAGACCAAGACCAACATTTTAAAAATTTATATTATGAAATAAGGGACACTATTTATTGTCAGTTAGATGTCCATTTTAAAAAATTAAATTCACTCAAATTTTTTGAACTATTGAATTTCAGTTTTTTAAAAAATATCAAAGTAAATTTCTGGATGAATGCCTTAATTCGTTAAAGAACGTTTATGCAAAACATTTCGATTTTGTAAAGCTAACCAATGAATGAAGCACTCTTTATCGTAGTGAGTCATACCACGAAATGAATTTATCGAAACTTATTCAGCATATAATGCTGAATGATTTGACAGATGCCTTAAGCGAGGTAAATAAATTGGTACATTTAATTTGTACAATTCCATTTCCAGCTGCTTCCGTGGAGAGATCATTTTCAGCATTGAAAAGAGTAAAAAAGTATGCACGCAGTACAATGAGCCAGGATAGATTATGCAATTTATCTCTAATAACAATAGAAAAAGAAATGTTACACTTATTACAGTCAAAACCAGAGTTTTATCATCATGTAATTGATGATTTTGTTAGTAATACAGATAGACATATGGATTTTGTGTACAAATGAATAATAAAAAGTTAAAGAAGTGTTTAATGTACATTTTTATGATTTTATTATTATTGTTGTTGTTCTCTGTACACCCTGCATGAAAACCTACAACATGCCACTGGATATATCATTTCACATTTTTATAGAAAAGTATTTTAATTAACATTTGTGGTAATTCTAGGCTTAAATACATTCAGTTTGATACATTGAACTTGATATTATTTTGAATTATTAAGCCACTAATGTTATTTGCATTGCTTTTTCCAAAAACGTTTTCACATGCTTTTAATTAGCTTGAAGTAATTTATTAAATATATTTTTTATCTTGTAACATAAATTATGAGCTTTAATCTTTGAAATATAGTGCTGAATTATTTTAATGTTACTTTAAGAAAGCTGTATTTTCCATATCACATGATGAGGAAAACTTCTTCATTAAAATGAAATATCTTGGTGTAGCATTTCTTGAAAATTAAACACTTCATCTGTTATCACATAACTATAATATTTTAACTAATTGTATTATCATGTTAGTAAATTTAATGTTGTAAGTGCTATGTATTGATTGTAAGCTGATTAACATATTTTGGAATGAAAATAAAAAAGGAATTTATATTTAAAGTAATTAAAATTTTATGTTTTTTGTAATACTATTTATATAACTTATGCATGTTTCTTTAGATTATGGAGAAATATTATATATTAATAACTAATTAAAATTTTGTTATTATGATGAGCTATCTTCTATTAATTTTATTTAAATGCATACAAATAAATAATTTACTAATAATAAATTAATTTTAAAAAATGATTGAATTGTAATTAACAGATTTATTTTAATATTTTAGGTGAAAGTGGCCATGTTGTGCTATCAACAAAACCAAAAATATTATTCTGTGACTTAAAACTTTTACCAGGTGAAAGTAAAACTTGTAAGTATATTTATTTTCCTAAACTTTTCTAAACAAAAATATAGACATATAAAATAACGCATCTTGCGAAAATATTTAAAAAAATAAATGTTTAGATATAAGAAGCTCTAGTTGTATACTCAATAATTTTTATATTGCAGAAAAGGATGATATAGCATGATAATCAAGTAATTTTTCCACTTTCATTTTCCTACTTTTACATATGCTTTCGTGAATGTCTAATTATCTCTGGATTTCATTGAGTAACTATTTGTTTCCTTAAAAATAGGAAGGGGAAATTGTATGAAGTAGTTGTCCTGATCTGTAATGTGGATCACATGAGCTAAGTTGTCTTTGCTAAGTCTAAGCTTTCCTGATCTAATGTTGTCACATGAGCATATAGTTGCAGTATAGTTTTAATTAATAGCTGTTTGGTGTTAATCTCTACTTGCTGTTATTTATATTAATGATAATTTTTTCTACCTGGCTATTTTCCTAATGAAATAAAATATTTCATGTGATTAGCTAGATGGTTTTGATTTGAAAATATAATAATATATTTTTGAGAAAATATCAAATTTCTGTAGGTTGTCTGAGAAAAAAGTCTGTGGTTATTATAACATTGATAGTATTAACATGATTATTGATAGTATATAGGCAAAGGACAGAACTAGAAATATAACAATGCTACGCTTATTTTTTCCTTCCACAACTACAGTGTTCCAAATAAAGAACATTCTGATTTTTTATTTGGTTTTGTGGTTAAAGATATATCTCTGTTAAATTCAGCCGTATAACTAAAGATTCAATTAATTAGTTTATTACATCCATTTGTTATTTATTATTATTTTTTATAGCATGGGCCAAAAGCTCCACTCTGTTTTTTAAAATAAGTTATTCTTTTTAAAGTTGTAATAATAAAAGCCTATTATGAGATATATGATGCAGAACAGAGCTTTGCTTGGTATCAATTTTGGAAGCATATTTTGAGGAAGCGAGCAATTTCCAATTAAAAAGGCCTAGGTAATCGGGAATGAGAATGCATTATTATTTTGATTTTTTTATTTATATTATTAAAGTTGGAAAATATCTGGTAAATTTGATTTGTAAAAGAGAAATGGGAAAAGTAATTAAATGTGAATAAATATATATATGCACATATATCTTATATTAGTTTTTTTATACTGGGAAAAAAAGTTTTAGATCCATATATGAGTAAAATATAAAAATTGGTAATTATAAGTTTTGTCCTTTTAAAAAGATATTAAGTGTGAAATTTGTAATTGTTACGACTTTGGAGATTCTTGATTTCAGAAATTTCTGGATTTTAGCTCATCAGTTTAAACCTATTAGATGACGTGTAGAAATCATAAAATTAAAAATATATTTTATTATTTCTTTAAGAAAAATAAAATAAAAAAAAATATTTTTTTATTTTATATAAGGATAGATTTTTTCTGAATCACCACTATGTGAAATTTAAATGTGACTTGAAGTTGAAACGACGATATTTCCTTTCGGCAAATTTTACTTTTTACTGGTGATATCTGAAAATCTAATAAAATGGTTATATATTATGACAAGCATGTAAAGAAATATCTGAAGATTCATCTTATGATTTTGCAATACTCGACACATCTCGTTTTATATTATCTCTGCAGATAATTACTGCTGCAGTGGTTTTTTTAAAAAGCTTCTGTAGATTTACATTTGAGTGTGTTTACAATTCTGATATCCATTCTCCGATTGACAAATGCACAATTTTGGAGAAAGAGTAAAATGGTGATTGAATGGCTAAACCTGTAATTTTGATAAGGTTAATAAAAATAGATGGAGCAAAATAATGAGCTTCTTGAAATCAGAAAATTAAGGAAAAGAGAATTTGCTATGTTAACTGAACTCAAGTTCTTTGGAATTTAATCCTTTTCCCTTTTCCTGCTATATGCCAAAAAAAGGAAGCTAGTATTAACAATAGCTTGCTCCAGATAAATATATTTTTAGGCTCCATTTATTGTTTAGGTCAGATAGAAAATTGCTGTCCCTCCCCCCAAACCACTCAAAGGCTAAAAGTATGTTCATGGCTAATGTCAGTACAGCATGAGTTAATGCATTGTTATTGACCACGGTATGATTCTCTAGTCAGAAGATGTTTGAAAGTACAAAAATCTCATTATTTGGGAGAAAAATCGTTTTTACAGCACACCTGCTTTTTTGAGTATTATATTTCCCATTCTTAGATTTTGTAAGGAAAAACAAGTTTTTTTCCTGGCAATTCAGATGTGCAGATATTAGTTCATTCCGGATATTAAACGTCCAGATTTTAGAGTGAATACTGTATCTTCATATGTGGTATTATCAGTTTAAAATATTCACCTGTTTAAGCAACATTTTAGTGACCTAGAAAATGAAAGTGAAAAATTGGAAACAAATTTCCAGTGGGTTAGTGTATATCTGTATTTCTTTGTTAATTTAAGGGCCTCATGTTTTCAAGGAAACTAAATGATACTAATTTTACTCTTAATATCTATAATTTTTTTAATTTTGTAAAATTGCCTTCAACATTTTTTTCTAGTTCAGAATTCAATTTTTACTGTTGATTAGAAAATTTTGATTATTATACAATCATTTTTATTTTTTACTCTTATCTTTTTCTGAATTTAAAAATGTTCTTTCTGTTTGAAACTGGTTTTTAATTCTAAAATTTTATTAATTTTGATAATGCTAATTTTTAATTTTGAAATTTGGAATGATAATTTCATAACTCCAAAGTCTTACCATTGCATTAGTTATTAGTGAGCACTTTATCTACTATTAATATTTATATGAAAGCCATTAATAACATACATGATGTTTATAATGTTCAAAATTGAATCATTGGCATTGAAATATGGTTATAATTTTGTGTTTTTTACTTCTAGATGTCTACCGAGAAACAATTCCTAATAATGCCCCTCCATCTTATAGGGGACAGTGTGTTAAATATGCATACAAAATTACTGTTGGAACACAACGAGTAAATGCAGTTATCAAACTGTTGAAAATACCCATAAGAGTGCTTGTTTTATATGGTATGGGTTTTTTCTTCCCTATATTGAAATGAATTGCCAGAATATGATATTGTATCTTTAATATTTTTATGGGTTAAAATAAAAAAGAGTAAAAGCATTTTTATATGCACTTGCTCTTCAATTTTAAGATTTGTATTGAGTCTTATGATATTACATTTTATTCCTAATTTTCATGTTTATTAAATAGAATTACAATTTTGCATTTTATTGTTGACTTTTTCACTTGCTTTCTCTTTACATATATAATATATATATATATATATATACATGTATGACAAAACAGTGTAAAAGTACTTCTATTTGAAGAGGTAGCTCTGTATGCCTAGGAAGTTTAACACCTTCCTGTTGCCACATTGTTACACTTTTGGCATACAAAATGGTGCAGCCTGTCATGGCATGTGTTTGAGGCTTTGGTAAGTGTCCAGAAGAAAACTGTTCCAGATGTGCTAGGAAAAGTTGAAGCTTCCTCATAAATTATACGGAAGTGATTGGTAATTATGGGCTGATGTTTTGTGAGATTCCAAATATGCTCAGTAGGATTAATATCTAGAGAACTAGGAGCCTAGGGTATCAACTGGAACTCAACTTCATGTTTCTCAAACCACTGTAACATAATTTTGAACTAATGATAAGGAATATTGTCCTGATGGAAGAGTTAATTTTTGGTGGGAATGATGGAAAATGTGAAAGTGTATAACTCATTACCAATAATTTTAACTGTTATGATGTGTTCTACAACAACCCAAGATTATGCTTAGGAGGACTCTTAGGATGTTGCCCTAAGCATAATTTCTGTACTGTCAGCCTATTTATATTCTGCAATACATGTGCCAATCAACTGTTCACCTGGAAGACAGCATACCATAACATATTCATCAATGAACATTTGGAAGACAGGTAGGTGCAAAACAAAAAACA
Source organism: Stegodyphus mimosarum (assembly GCA_000611955.2). Taxonomy (NCBI): domain Eukaryota; kingdom Metazoa; phylum Arthropoda; class Arachnida; order Araneae; family Eresidae; genus Stegodyphus; species Stegodyphus mimosarum. The sequence continues at coordinate 414,784 of KK120002.1, forward strand.
TGATACAAAATAATAAAATAATAAATAACTATAAAAAAAATTAATCCAACCAGATGACTATTTTTTATTGCTTCATGATCTAGTCATGATGTGCATGGGCTAGAATCGTAAATGTTGATGGTTCTTTGTTAAAAAAGCAAGTGTGAGAGGGTCATGTGTAGGGATGTTAATTTTCATATTGAAAAATATAAATTTAGTGAAAAGTCAAAAAATGAAAATGTTGTATTTATTTGAATAAATAAATGAAATATAAATCATACTCTATTATCAAAGAAATGAATAATATAAAAAAAAACTGAGTCTTCCATGAGTCATGTGATTCTGTGGGGGCTCCACAAGCATAGGGACCCCATTCTAATCTGTGTATGTCAGTTCACTAACTAATAATAGGTTGATGGTTGCCATAAGGGTCCTAGCTTACTGGTTTCCCAGGAGCCCATAATGCTGTTAAGACAGCCCTGTTTTTGTAATACGTGTATACAAATGTGGATTTCTTGATTTAGTTGTTACACATGCAATAATTTTTATCTTGCTTTGTAAAATATGTTTAATGAGTATCTATATATGATCCAAACTGTTTTTATAATGCAATTACCAAAAGTGTCTTTTATTCAAATATTCAAAATTTTTTCCTGCCTTCATTTTTACTTATTAACCCCTTAACTGCTTCATTTTCCTGCCATACTGTGACCAAACAATAACCATATTTTCTATAAACAATTTCATATTTTATTTGATTACACGAATTTAAATCAGCAGTCAAAACTGTTACAAGTATTGCATTTATTAATTTAATGTAATTTTTTAATTACAGCAAAATTAAGGCATTTTTACTTAAAGTTAACTTTTTTATGATGAAACTGCAGAACTGGAAAGAACACTTTACAGGAGATAAATATGAAAGAAGTAAATTCGCTATGAAAGAAAATCGCGGCAGTGGTGGAGGAGGTTTATTAGTATCTATTTTACAAAAGTTCCGAACCTGAATTAGATCATCTTAACTTTCCGTTTCCTCATCATCAGTAGAGAATTTTGGTAAAGAACTCTCGGGACTAACAGAATCATTTATAGAAAATTCAAATTCGCTATCTTATCTAGTATCAGAATGAGCCATTTACTGTCACCCATCGTTCTTTTATTTCATGCCAAAATTGGGAAGGAATATCATTTACAAAGCCTAATACACTGAGCACATGCAAACAAACTCGTTGAATTTCTGCACATAATGAAAAGCGGTAAAAACCTGTCCTTGAACTAGTTTTACAATTCAATCTCTCCTGGACCATTATGGCATCCAGTATGCACAGAGAGAGAAAGAAATACGAATGACAGATGACAAAGTTTTTACTAAGGACTTTAAATCTTAGTTAATTATTTATTGATTATCATAAATATATATACACTTAACATAATGTATATTTTTATACTTCAGCTTAAGGAATTTTGTGATGCAGTCACATAAATTATTCTGCTCTATGTTGTACTGAAACTTTATTATTAGATATCTCTTTCCATTTTTATCTCTAGGAATTCCAGATAATCATTTATTAGCTGAAAGTGAAGAATTACAGGTTGCACCTGCTAATCCATTTCTTCAAAGTCAGCAGAAACAGCCTACCATATCTTCAACTTTGCAGCTATTAGAAGCCATTACTGCTCGAAGAAATCCAAGTTAGTAAATTAAAAAATCTTCCAAGAAAATTTATTTCTATAATAAAATTTTTAAAGAAATTTTAGAAATTCTTGTGTATAAAGTTTAATATTAATATTTAGGGATTTAAAAGGACCTATTATAATCATTATTAATTCTTTAGTCATGGTTGTTAATGTCTCAGAGCAGGAATTTTAGGATGGGAATAAGAACACAACACAGCTGTGTAGATTGCATTGCACATAGTGTGTTGGTGTAAATCAGAGAAGGATTAATTTCTTTATGTCAGTGTGATCAGACTGGAAGTTCAGTGCAGAAGGCTTCTTAATCATACCCATGAGAAAGATTAAAACACCGGATGGTGATTCCCTTTCATGTCAAATTTATACCTTTGGAAAAGCTAACAAGAAGCTTGAAAACTTTCCTGTATAGAGTTAAAATTTCCATTGCATGGAAGTCTTAAAACTAAATTGTTTAAAGATAAATTTTAATTTCTGTTTGAACTAATGATCAAGTTCAGAGAGCATTATCAACTGATACTAAATTTCTTTTGAATTTTTGTTCACTAATGCAGCACATCAAATGAGTAATGCTTCTCATACGTGAATTGAGCTGTCCAGTTTTTATAACCCATGTATCTAAAAAGTATCTGCATATTAAGTTTAATCATGCTGTTAATTTTTCTAGATGTGATTTTTCAGATTTTTTTTTTTCATAGACTACGTATTTATTTATAGAATTCTAATAAAGTAGGTTAAGTAGCCATCATTAAATGTGTAATATCTTAAAACATTTAATGCATTTAAATTAATTGTTTTATTTTATACCTTGCTTTTAGAAATCTCTAATTGAAGTCAGTAGTTTACTTTTTGTTTTTATAAGTGCATTAAGCATTTAAATACTGAAATTTATTAACATATTTTTAAAGGTTATTATAACATCACCAATCAAAATGGGAAAGTTGTTAGATTTTGCTTGCTCAAATCTGCTTATCGGCTAGGGGAAGATATTATTGGAGTATTTGATTTCAGTAAAGCTACAGTAAAGTGTGTTCAGGTAAGATTCCGATTATAGAGACCTGTTATACTTTTATTTAGTGTTGACTTGTAAAAGATTTCAAAAGGACAAATTAAAAAATAGTGAATTATATAATACAAATGAATTGGCAAATTTTGTGAGTTTATTATTAATAGTTAAATTTTATGTATCTGTATTATAGGAAGTATTTACTATAACTATGCAGTATATATAATAAATATAAATTCTGTCTTACGTCTGATTCTCTCTCCATTTATTCATTTGTGTGTGTGGAATGAGAAGAAATTTTGTGTGCATGTGTATGTAAAGGAGGAGGGAGACATTGTCGTACTATCCTTTCAGTTCTAAAATGTACAACATTTTGTATCCATGTTTAGTTTTGTAATTTTCTACGTTAGAAACTTAGATAATAATCATATTATGCAGTAGTTTGTAATGCTGTTGTATAACAGCCATGGTAAATATGTTATAATGTAATATATTAGGTATTCATATTTAGATTTTTTTTATTTATGTTATAATTATAGTTTTCAGTTACATTAGTCAGTGAAGAAGAGTTACAGGAAAATTGCAAGGGTAGAGCAAAACAGAATGTTACAACAGTTGCATATAATAAGCATCATGAATTTTCTTTACATGTGAGCCTCACTCAAATCATACTTCCTATTCCATTAACAATTACTCCAGCTTTCAGTACTAATATTGGTAAGTTTATAAAATTGATTTAAAAGTTCTATTTAAATTATTTTAAATGAATTTGCTTTCTTCATGATTAAGAATATTATTGTATGAGTTTTAATTACAAGAAAATATAACTGTTTACTTAACCTTGTGCATACTTTTTCCCCCGCCCCTTCCAGAAAAAGGTAATTTGTCTTTAAAAATGCATGCGAATACTTCTTCCCAAAGAAATTCTAAATTTTTGTATAGTTTACAAACAATCACTCAAATATAACTTTTAGTGGATAAATTAAAGATACAAAGAAAATATTACAATTGATTTTTTTGCTTTAATGAGAAGAATAATTTAATTTTCACAAACTAAAATTAACTTATAATAGTGCCAGTTAATAAAAGTAATATTTATCACTTCCTAAAAGTTTTTGGTAATAGTACATGTAGAAAAATTATATATTTTCTTCAATGATTTTTTTGACCGTTTCTTTAAGTTACCTCACCAGAAGTGGTGGTTGAGCTTGTCAAGCATGAGTCATGTGTTTATGTTCCAGTTCTGATTTAATAAAAAGGTTTGTTAAACCTTCATAAGACTTTACAGTTCTTTTCAGACACAGAAATAATTCATTCTATGTCTGTTAGGAATTTGATACCAGTTTATGCTACCAAAGAACACCAAACTCAATAAATTATATGCTGCATTTATTATATTTTGTATTCATTTTGGCCATATTTGACTTTTCATCAAGGAGTGTCATTGTATTGATTATTGTTGTAATCATCTCTTACATTTTTTAAAATTGTATACATATTCATTAGCTTTTATCAGTGTTTTATGTGTGGTTTTAAAAATGTTGTTGGTAATACTTGATTATCCTTCTTGATTTCATTTTATTGACTCTATTTAGACAAAGAGAAAGCCATATTCAAGATTTTACCCAGCATTATAATTTTGAAAGGGAAAAACATTTCAGGCTAAAATTTACATGCATACTGCTATGCATTGATATTTGCATGTCTACCTATCATATGCAGGGCAGGTACAATTGAGGTAGAATTTAGGAACTGCTAATTTTTTAGAATTTAAGGAGGTATCAAGCAATAAATTTTTGGAGTTGCAGAGATTGCATCAGTAGCAATGACAATGCATGGCATATGATTTTACTCTTTTCTATTTATTGGATAGTGTTGAGTATTCTTTAGTTCAGTTGTTAGTTAAAATCGAATATTTGCAATAATGCTTCTTGTTTAAAAAAGAAGAAATGCAGAAGTAAATCTTTCTTTGATAAATATTTACAATGTTCCATAATAGTAAAGGAAAAAAAAAATTAATAACCAGTTGTTTTACATAAGACATTTTCTTAAATGAATTTTTTTTAATTTAATAGAATTATGTGAGATCATTCAGTTTACAGTTAGTTATCAGATGTAATTATATCTTTATTTAACTGAAATGCTTTTCTTTTCAGTATCTTTAAAATGGATGCTACACTTTGAATTTGTGACAACTAATGCATTGCCTTTGATGCCAGAAGCTAGTAGCTCATCCGAGAATATTTCTTGGCAAGGTCCAGCCACTTTAGATGTACAAACTATGGTATGGGATCTGCCCATAGATATTTATCCAACTCATCCTCTTCAAGTGGCCCATGGTCTACCATCCAAACTGGACCATATGATAACAATTTAATTTATATCGCTATTGTTTTAGGGAATTTTATTACTAAAAATGGTATATATATGATGTACAAATATGTATAATGTATAATAAGATTTATTTTTGTAAATGAACAGAATAATTTGTAATTTATTCATGAAAAGAATAAATATAAAATTTTATTCTGTATAAATTTTGGTTCCTTAGTTTAATATTTATTAGGAGTTTTTTGTAGTATGGCTCAAGTATATTATTCTCAACTTAGTCTATACATTTTCATTAGATAGAGATTCAGAAGTAACTATTAAACAAAAATTTTGTATTGGTATTAAATGTGGAAGATGGGAGAACCACTGATGATCAAAAGCAAATAAATTGGTAACCAATAATCCTGTAGAACATTAAAACTGGAGGTTATTTTTTTCTTTTAATCCTGAATTAGTCACTAAGTAACATTATTATATGCATCCATCATCTTATTATTTAGAGGTAATGCAAAAACTACATTTAGTTACTGTTGTGTCTGATACTCCCTTCTCCTATTTTTTCAAGGGAGAAATGTTAGTAGCTCCCTCTGGTGACTGATTGCCGCAGGGAATGATTCAGTAAAGGCTTAGCCACAGGCGTGCACTTATGAATGTGTGTCATAGCTGTACTATATGGAAGTGCACTTTGGTCATTTAAAGACATACAAATTGTGTCATATATATTATAATATTAACTGTAAATAAGTTTGTAAGTAGTAATTTTATATGACTGTATATTTTATGTGGAAAAATAAATTTAATATTTGTAGAAAGGTTTTAAAGTTCCTTCTTCCTTCATTGACTACACGGAATACACAACTGAACCTGTGACTACACTGGCATTAGGAGCAGAATGGTCAAAAAGAGGAAAGAAAATCAGCTAATTCCAATTATTATCAGTCTGTTATGTCTGTCATTATAATTATTGGATGAATGTCTGTAATCAAAGGAATCAGAAAAGAAGATTTAATATTTGCCATGGAAGAATAAGGGCAGACTGTTCCTCCTAAATCGACAGCAGTGGATCTAAGACTGCTTAATTTACAAAGTTCAGAATGTGAAAATGGTCTTGATATCATAAAAGAAATTTTCAGAAGCACAAACCTGAATATGTTTGAATGAGAAGATATGTTACTAGCATTTGCATGCATTCAAATACATGTACTACTAACCCACATGGTCCTTTATCTAGAGTATAAGAAAAATGTTTTCCCCATCAAGTACTCTGATTACTAGAGAAAATGGAGAGAGATATCTACAGAATGAAATTAATAAAGAAAGGTAAAGTTCAAAATTAAACTTCTTGTAACAGAAAGAAAAAACATTGTATTGAATAACTGTATAATAATTATATTGAAATATCTGCATAACTATAAAATGAGTTCATTGACTGAACAAAAAGATGCCGGCTGAAATTTTTTTTTCAAAAATATTTGGCTTTAGCTGAACAAAAATCAGACCAAAATCAGCTATTAGATAATTTAACTCTATTTTACATGAAATACAAGCAACTTCAGTGTGCTTATATTTTATATCCAATTTAGTTGTGAAGTTCCAGTCATTTGTCTGATTGTATTATTAGGATTGTCATAAAAGAGAAAAGCATGAAGGTGTAGCTTAATGCCGCTTCAACATAGGAAGACGCTTACTTTAAGCTCCATTCACACAGTGTTTTTTTTTTCCTAATCATCATAAGAGATATTAAGGATTTTGATTAAATATTCTGATATTTCAACTCTATGCCAACTTGGTATAAGATCAATCAATCACAACGAAGCAAACATGAAATTACATTCAAACGATGGTTTCACCGAGTCAGCTGTATATTTACACATGATATACTATAATAAATCTGAAACGATGTGTAAAAGGTTAGGTTAGGTTATTCAATTATGGCAAAGCACACGAGGGCTATCTGCCTAAAGGGAGGGATGCCTTTGTGGAGGACTTTCTAAGGGAAACTGGCTCGTATACACGTTACACATGGGGAAAACCACGAAAACGCCCATGCAGCCAGCCCGTTCGCGGGATTTGAACCTCGGTCCGAACTACCAGTGTTCAGCGTCTTTACCGCTCGGCTGCTGGTGGGCTGATGTGTAAAAGAAATTAAGCAAAAAAGAAACAGTTTTTCACAGGCAATTCGGTATTTCTCATTCAATTAATTCAGTTCTCACTTCGTGACAAGGCAACAACAGCAAAAAAAAACCTCAAAATATCTATATCAAAAATTACAAAGTAAATCTTAAACATTTATTTCCTCGAATAAATTCCTGAGTGGATTAAGCATGATTTAATTCGCAATAATAAAAGAAGGCGTTAACTTTGTTGTTTGTGAAGCTTGATTTCTCAACTGGCAACAAATCCACTATTTTCCTAAGCTTCAAATGTAAACAAATATGGCTTCCATGGGAAAAATGACTAGGCTTAGCCACACTTAAACAACATTTAAATTGTTGATAATTCTACAAATCTTGCATGCGGATTTACTAAAGGTGTAAAAACCTTAACCGGAAGATAAGAACAACGTAATTCAACCATTTTTAAAGCAAAAAATACACAATTTACCAACATATAAGAATAAAAAAAACTGAGCTCACTGAGCTGAATAACAGAGTTGATATATATATATATATACACATAAATTTATACACTTTTGTTGTGGCTAATTGCAACCAAAATAGCAGGTGCACATCTATATGTTATAGCAGTCCTATATACAAAATTTCAATGTTCGGGGGGCTACTCGTGTTTGAGTTATGCGAGATACATACATACTTACGTACATAATTTTTTTGGGGGAAAAGAATCCTTTACTCTGTCCTTACATATAGATGTCACACAAAAACATCGTTAAATTGCATTCGATAGCGGTCAAAATGGATATTTTCATTGAAATACGATACTCAAATTTTTCTTGATTACAATACTTCCTTTTTACTTCATACAAGGAAATATTTAACAATGCTTCCAATAATGTCAGGAACTCTGGAGTTAGTGTACATGTTCATCTAAATATTACTTTGAAGATGACTGAGAAACTTTTCCTGTTTTTTTACCTATAATCACATTAGAGGATAAAGAATATTTTATAATATTCTCCTTATTTCTAGTTGTATATAACATGTACAATTAGTTGTCAAATAATTTAAAAATATATCATAAGTTTTTTATACAAAAACCTTACAGTTGTTAGTTAACTTATTTTTATCCCCATATGTGTACGTATGTGTGTCATAAATTAATCAAGAATAAAACCTTGAATCTGAAAGTACATGATATTTCAAACCATTGAATTTCATGAAATTTTAATAATTCAAATGTAAATGCATTGATGCTTAAATATTTCATATGATCAAAAATTCATTTTTAATAATTCAATAAAAAGTTTATTATATACATTTTTGGTACATATATATATATATATTTTATTGGGCTTTGTATCACTGACAATAACATTGATAGTCATCACAACAAAAATTATTACACTTCTAGTTTGATGTAATTTAAAAGATATGAAGGTTTATAATACCAATGAAATACATGTAGAATTTTAAATGAGTTGACATCTAATGAATGTTTAAATAAACTGTATCCTTATGACCACAGGATCCATAAACAGCACATTCATTATGTATCCTGAGAATATGCAGGGACATTCCTATCATGCCAGTACTTAAATTTTGAGTTACATTAATGTGACAATCACGATTTCTCCATCAATTCATAATTTATAATTTCCTTTGAGTCAAATTCTTTGTTTTTATGACTTTTGTACCCATGACCAGAGGGTACAAATCTACTAGCCATCAAAAGTGTAAATTACAAAATTCATTTATTTGTACACTAATTTTACAAATTAAGAACAAAGCCATTCATGGATAGAAAAGTTTATATAATATCACTTGCCATATTCATATATTCATCCACAATAAACATTAGTAATTAGGTTACAAGTAACAGCAGAACTCTTATCACAAATTCCAGGTCTCGGTAGAAAATATCTAACAAAATATTTCAAGCAAATACAGAATTATTTTTATATATATGGTATGTCAAAATTAATTTAAATTATGTCAAAATGGAAAGTATACTTCAGGATTTTTTAAAACATTTTCACAGAATTTAAGCTATAAAGAACAATCATACAAAAATATAGTTTATTTGTGACAAAATATATTCATCAGATTGGAAAAATGATAATTTTAGCAAAGAGTGAAAATAATTAGACTTCATTATTTCCAGAGAATCTCAATACATCTCAAATTTATTCAGCCAGATGACTTAATAGTGTTTGTTATACAACATGGTGTTAATAGTTTAAACTGGACATTAATACAGTAGCCTACATTACAGTAAATGACATAATTATTAACAGTTGGGTGCACAGAAAACTTAATCTAAAAACAAATGGATTTGTATGGTGATGAATTGGGAAAAACACATTAAAGACAATCTTTTTCACAAGGATTTGAATCAAGGCAGCTGTAACACTTCTTTATTTAGTTCTATGCTAAAAATTATATTATCCAATTTATTGAAAAAATAATACTCAAAAAACTATTCAGATTTGAAGTGAGACTAATTTCCCATTTCCATAACATCTATAATGCAATCAAGATTTCATTTGGAATAAACATGATAGTGAATATTTTCAAGTCAAGTTCAGAAATATAGTGATGGCTCTAATACTAGTAGTCTTTTATATATTTTTTTATTTAGAAATAATTAATCTTTTGTATAAATAGTTGAATATTTATGTTGTTATGCAAAAGATAAATATTCTACGCTAATTTTTTCAGCTGTCAGTTTGTAACTTAATTACTGACTTGCCTTTATCTAAACAAGTATAAATCATATACTACAATTAAATGAGAAACTTTAACATAATTAATTATAACTTTTAGTTTGCTTCAATAGCCAAAAATTACTGCTGGCAATGAAAATTATTCAAGCTGTATTAAAATATATTTAAAACATAAGATTCTTCTATTAGATAACTTTATTAACTACAAATATTTAACCATGTGTGATTTAACTCAATATTTAACACAGTGAGATGAATAATCAATCAAAAGCAAAACATGAAAATTAAATCAAATGTATTTTACATAATAAAATACACAGATTTGCATATTTAAAAAAATTTTGTTACAAAAAATAGGAAATTGATTGTTTTCATGAGATATAAAAAATTAATAGCTAAAAATGCAACAGAATAAACATGTGGTTCGCCTTTTCTATATAACAATCAGAAACATGATTGTCTTGCCAGGCACTGTGCATTATAAAAACATGCAGGTCACATTTTCATGTAGAAGTTACTTTCCAGTAGAAAATGGTTCATTTCTTCAGAACACTTTTTTTTTGTGCACCTAACAAAAATGTAGTTCACAGCTGCATTTTAAAAACCATAGATTAAATCCACATGTATATGCTTTTTGCTGAAAATTTTAAAATGTACAATTAATACTTTAAATACATATTATGTATACGCATATGTCAATATCAGAGCTTATATATATGAAACATAACAAATGAATCTGCCATTATTATATACACACAATACCCACAAAAGTCTTTACGGAGCCTTTATTTCATAGCCACACATTTCCAGACACAAAAGTGTTTTCAATGACAAAAATATTCATGTTTTGGCATTTTTAAATTAAAAAATTTGATTTTGTAAAAATTATGACGTATAACTTTTAATGTGGTCCTTTAGTTCCTATACTTACATATATAGGAGAATTTTTTATTCATTATTTAAAATAGAAAGTTTTGATACCCATAACAAGAAAAACTGATTGCGATATTTTATTTCAAAATTTGGGATTCTTGACAATTTTTAGCTTGTCTTCAGGGGTTGGTTAAAAGTAAATTTGAATGATTTGAAGTTGACTTTTTTTTCAACTTTATATTAAAAATATAAGTAGATGATTTTGACATTTACTGGTGTGTAATATTCTTTACGATTTTGTTATTCTTACAGTTTTTTTCTTTGTTACTACAACCATTTGTTTGCAGAAGTATATATTAATATTTTAAATTATATCATTAAAATTAAAAAAAAAGAAAAATATCATTATTTAATATTTACTGCTATAATTTTATCACCTTCACTATCACTAGTGAAATGTTTAAAATAAACAACACTGTAAACCTCATTCATTCAATTGTCTGAATGAGTTTTGGGCATTTGATGATGTAAGATTTATTTTCTTTTTTGAAAGCAACTATAGGTGAAATTATAACAAGAATTTTATTTTTGCTTCTTTTCTTTTAATTGTCACTTTGAGGAAAAAGTGGGCATAGCTTGGATATCAAGTCTTTTGTTTATTTTCAAACTTGCTTTCCACTGAATTGTTAATCTTTTTATTATTAATACCTGGATCCGAGAAATTATTAATTTCTTACATCTAAGGCACAGAACATCTGTCTTGCATATAACTTATTACAACATAATGGATATTTCCTAATGGGCTTTTTGCAAGACTATCTAAAAAGTTAAATTTTTATTTTCAAAATTGTTCTAACCTCAATGCTGAAAATGTTCTCATGCACTCATAAAGTTCTTTACTTTATATGAAAAAAGTTTGTAATTAGAAATACATCTCAATTTCACTATTAAAAGAAATAAAACCTGCAGCTAATGAGTATCATATAAATTATTCCTATACAGTATGTTTAAAAACATGGATATAGACTTTATTTTCTTAAATTATATAAAAAATTTAACTTTTCTTACTCTCTTCAATAAATTAGACCAATTTTAGTCATATTAAAGCATGCAAGAACTAATTGCCTAAGGAAAGAGATGCTTTCATTGATGGCGTTTTAATGGAAATTTAAATCACTGTTATCAAACTGAACAACTTTTCTTTGCAATTAATCCCTAAATTTGTTTCAAAAATTGTGAATTTTAGTTGCTAACAGGCATTCAGAATTTATCTAAATATATTTTTTCTTGAATATACTTATTTATGATTTTTCAAATAAAAGTACAGAACTTCCATTATTCAAATAGCCCTCTTTCAAATATTTGTTAGCTAAGTGCATGTAACTATAGATAACATTATCATGAACAGAGAAGTTATGCAGCCTAATAAAATGGCATTAATGTTAGAGTAAGTCTGATCAACCATTAAAAATGACAATTCTGATATCCATACAGATTTATTCCAATCAGAAATGAATCTACAAGAACTAAAAGAATAAATAGTGCAAGAAAAATATAAAATAATCCCCAAATAATCCATGACAATAAATAAAATAACACAAAATGGACAGAAATAATAATCATTGAGTATGATCTTCTAATGCATTTCTATACATTTAATTCAGAATTAAAAAATACACATATAATTTGTGAGTTACTTAAAAATTTAAATATGTAGTTAATATTTCATCTTACACATTGTAAATAATATATAAATGAAATTATAAGACAGGTTGAAGCTTTTATAACATTTCCAGATAGTTCACACTTTAAAACTGAAATAAAATAACACTAATAATGTAATACTGCTTTGGATGCTTAATTTCTTAAATAGAATATGCTATGCTTTTATCATCAGCAATAAAGAAATAAAACTCGAGTACAGTACCAGATATATCTTTTCTTTTGTAAGCAAATAAAGCAAAAAGGTATTTAATATAGCTTCATATTGTTTATTATCATAATTTATATAAAAATGAACTAAATAAAATGAATTCTTATTTGGACTTTTGAGAGAAAATATACAAAAGAAATCATTATTATTTGAACTTCTAAATACTATTAATTTACTTTAATGCATGTTGCCTCTTACAATATAGTGGTTACGAAGTTGGCTGTCCAACTTTACTTCCACAAAATACGGCTTGGCTATTTGTACCATCTGCACTCTACCTCTCAAATATAATATCAGTCAGTCTATCTATGTGCTATGTCGAGCCATTCGAAAGAACATTTTAACGCTTTCACAGGTGCATAGCTAAAATACACTTTTCTGTGATAAAGTACATTATAAATATATTGTTATCAACCCTCTTAAAATTATTTGGCCTTATATAATTTTTCAGATCAGGGGTCTTTTGTCTAGGGGGCAGCTAGAGGTTACAGCCACTGTGCACATAAGACATTTAGCTTACTTGTTAGGATAAAATTAATTCACCTTATTATGAGAAATTAATACTTATGGAAATAACAATTTTTAATGATAATTAAATACAAAACGTTTGGGGAATAAAGTAATAATTATAAAGTAATTGCACAATATCGTTGTTGTACTTATTGAAAGATTTTATGTATGTATCTATCTATTATGAAATTTTTCGAAACAAGTAGGACCACTTGATTGGAGACACAGTGGGACATTGCAGGACTTGCAGAGCCATCAAGAACGATGAACTTCTTTTTTTTTTTTCGTACTACAAAGAGCACATCTTCTGTATACGCCACCTTCCGTTTTTACAGGAATATGTTTTGCATCTTCTGTGCGCTTATCTGTTGGAACGTATGGCTTGTGGTTTTTTACAGGAACCGATTTTGAACTTACTCTGTTTCTTATGAGTTTTTTTTTTTTTTTTTTTTTACAGCACCCATCAGTAGAGGCCTCGGATCACTTCTCTTTGGAAATCTTTCATGGTTTTAAATTCACTGCATTTATCCAGATGTGTGTTGCAAATTATGAATGCTGAAATGAAACATTACAACTGAAACATCTATAAAGTGAAAAAATATTCTGTGCCACCATTTGTAGCTTTTTCTGTCAATTTCGTACAGGCATTTCAAGTGCTCAAATTTGTCTACAAAGCCCATATTTTTGTTATAATCTAATATTGCTTGAGGGCATGCTAAGTTATTATTTTACCATTCCTTTCTTTTCTCTCTACATTGATGACATTTGTTGCATTTTCTAAACATGACAATATGCGCACACAGTTTTTATCCTTCCATCTCAGGCATATTATGTTAGCTTCACTTGATGCCCAATCAAATTCCCCTCTTTTATCAATTTCTCGGATTTTAAGTTTTTTTGGCAAATTTGTCCTATTCATGTTTACAGTTCCACATGCGAATATCTTTTGAGTCTCAAAAAATCTAAAAACTGTAAATCCGTAGCTGGTAAAATA
>KK120002.1:429668-459279 GCA_000611955.2 Stegodyphus mimosarum
GGCAAATCTTCAAAAATAGCAAGATCCTCTTGTACACATAAGCCCTTTCTAGACATTGTACTAAACTAAAAAATTATGCTGAGATCAAAACAATAAAAGAAATGTACTATAATCTTATAAAAGCAGAAAGCTAATTAAAAACAGTAAAACAAAATTATCCACATAGAGAAAGTATTCTAAATTTTGTCTCTCTAAAAAAAAAACTTTAACATCTGGCCAAACAGATAAACTAGCCCGAAACCTCATCAGATGTTATAAACAAAGTTTGTTTATATTTCTCCCCTCTAAAGATACATGTGTTTCACTCAAACATAACCCTTCTCTAGGTAAAGGAAGTGTGCCATTTTCAAGGTCACTGTTACTGCTCTAAAAGAGCGTGGACAGACTCTGTATCCATGTTCGAAATCTTTTCAAAAACCTAATAAAAATGAATTGTTTTTGCTTGTGAATTAGTTTAATTTATTTAAATGATAGAAAAATATACATTAAAACTGTCAAAATGTTTTTCATAAATTAGAAATAATTTTTAAAATAATAAAATTTCGAGTTACAGTACTTATGCACCGAATGTACAACTTCAGCATTCCATCAGAGACCATAATTCGATAAAAAAATGTGCAGTGCTGCCACCTGTAATGATTTTTGTGCATTTCAGCTTCAATCAATGCAGGTGGCTAATGAAGCTAGATACTGCGAACTTAGAGAAAAAATTATATTTATGTGGCTTGACTTTGTAGCCATTGCCCACGAAAGGGTTTTAATGCACATCAATTAAAATAGAATCTTACAAATGTCCGAGTAACTTATAATACTCAGAAATTTATTTTATTGAGAAAAATTAATAATAATTTCAAATTTTGCATTTCATTGCAGTTTAAGAATTTCAAGTAATCAAAGCTGTACTGCATCTACATAATAATATGAATTATTTCTTTACAAAATATTTTAACAATTATTTTAAAAAAAAATTGGTACCTTTTTCATATGTAGTATCTGTTCAAAAAAATTCCAAAATGTTTTGCCAAATAGTTTGTTTGGTAATTACTATTTTTATTTTGCAATTTTATTTATTAATTTTGCTAAAATTCGCTCACTGTGTTAGGGTCATTAAGTAAGGTATATAAGCTGATTTTAGATGAATGGTAAAGGCAAAACAGGTTTGAATGTGATGTAATACGATTAGTACCATTAACTGAATTGCAGCTTGCATGATTTAGATGTGTAAGGTATCAAGGTCAAAGGCTCGATATATTTCATCATTCATAGATACAGAATTCATTCAAGTTCATACATTTGCACTACTGATTGAAGTGTATCACCAGTACTTTTCTTGTATATTAAAGAAGACAAGGTCCTCAGCCTATGACCAAAAATTCCACTGTTTTTATGAGGTTTTTCTAAAGACTATGTATATCACAGAAAAATTTCAGACTTCATAATTTGAAACAGTGCAATGATAAACTACTTGCTCTATTAATGCTTTAAGTAATAAGGTATCTTGGCAAAAGTTTGATTATGATTTTGATATTGTCAAAAGTTGGCCACATTGGACTTAACAACTTTCATAAAAACTCAGTTATTTTAAAGAGTTACAAATAATATTTTAATAAACTATAGAAATTTCAAGATCTACAAAGTGAACTCCTACTTAAACTGACTGAGTTATGAATTAACTGGATCACATCTAAAAAAATGTTAAGCTTGTTTATCTTGGAATAACAGAAAATTTACTATCAGAAACTGCCAGTGTGAAACAATTATCTACAGAAAATGCTAAAAAGAAAAGAAAAATACACGAGATAAAGGCACTGATAATAGGTAATGTCATAGTATTTGGGAGTCCACGATAATGCATAATTGCACATAGCCAGGAATACAAAAAACATTACTTAAATGTGTAGCAAGTAAACTATTAAACTGTAA
This sequence comes from Stegodyphus mimosarum, assembly GCA_000611955.2. Classification (NCBI taxonomy): domain Eukaryota; kingdom Metazoa; phylum Arthropoda; class Arachnida; order Araneae; family Eresidae; genus Stegodyphus; species Stegodyphus mimosarum. Next base: position 431,592 of record KK120002.1, read on the forward strand.
AAATAAATCAAGTGTACAGTCAAATTAATCTTCTGACTCTGAAATTTAAGATTAAATGTAAACAAAAACACCGTTCCCCCATTTTTTAAGTATTCTTATTTTGAATACCAGTTTAATTTTTGCATTCCAGTAATACAAAAATACTTCTTCAAAATAAACTGTAACAACATATAGGTATATTGTCAATAGTATTTATCTATTAGTTACAATATAAATTACTCCTCTTTATTGGGATTTTTTTAATTGTCCTCAGAGACTGTGATTTTAGTTAGTAAAATTTTTGACACACACACACACACAAAAACACCCTCCAAAGTCAAGTAGTAATTCATGAAATGATACCAGATAAATTCAAATAAGATCCTTTATCCCTCCACACCAATGTTAGGCATGTTTATTTTAAAAAAATGACTGCTTTTTTAATAAATATTACATATTACTTTGTATAGTACTAAAGAAATTTGTTAAATATTAAAATAGTAAATATAAACTCTTTAGAATATTAGAAGCTATACTTAATCGTGAGGCTCTATTTCACTGCAATATGGAAATAATGTCAAAAAAGGTCTAGTTTTATAACAGAGAAAAACTGATATGTAAATATTGTACATGAATGCTATATTCACAAGAAAAAAGGATTTATGGGAATGAACTAAAAAACATACATTTTGATTTTTATGAGAAATTTGTTGTTCAATGCAACATTTATATGACATAATTTAAAACTGATATGCCACCTTATAATCTTTTTTAAAAAGGTATATTTACATTTTAAGATGATACATTTAATTAAATTATTTAAGATTATTATTATGCTAACATAGAAATCCGTTACATACCTTACACTACATATTTTATCTTTTTCTTTCTTTGTGAAGCAACCAATGAAGCAAGGTAAATTAAAACTTCTTCTAAACTTGAAAAAATATGAATGACTGTGTTGAAAACTGCTGAAGGTATTCTAGGATAAATTTCAACCAGATATTCATACTGTAAAATAAGAACATAATTATATTAAGTTTCTCATGTTAAAAATTAATTATATTTTAATCTTTCTACACTACAGGATGAGCAATTAAGAAACTTCATAACTTCTGGTTTTTCTAGTATAGTTTATTTATTATTATTATTATTTTAAGTTAACCAGTGCTGGTTTTTAATAGAATATTTCACTCTTACTGTGTAATCATACAAAACATGCATATATACATAGATATTCTCTATTTGCAGTATTTCTGAATTTGGTGATGCTAAAAATTTATATTGCCAAATATTACTAAAATTATCCTAATGATTAGCATTCATCTCTAATAAAAAAGTAATTTTAGACCACTGACAACACAACTCATCATTTCAGGCAACATTCCATGCATGTAAAGCAATTATGAGTGAACCACATACTGATGTGATAAATGGAGCATTTGTTTGTGAAAAATTTACTATAAAAACATATATTTTTCATTTCTTTACTGCAATGTTTTTAATTTTACATTTCCCTAAAATAACATTGCTTGATTCAACTATTTGGCCTACTAATAGCAAACAACGTATAATCATCTTCATGCAAAATAATTTATACAAATAAATAAGCTATTTCCATGATGTAAAACTTATGTATACTAAAATCTAAATAAAATCTTCTCAAAACCCATTTTATAAGGAAATACATACCTGGCTTGTATTATTATGTCTGTCAGTTAATAATAATTTCTTATAAATATACATTTATAAAACTTTTTACACATACTGATCTTGTAACATTTAGGATTGTACTGCATATCAAACTTACCAAATTAAAATGATATATACTAGCTATGAAAGTTTTAGTCTTAAGACGAAACCTTTGTATTTCGAGTAAAGAATGCTTGTATAATCTTTCTTTGAATCGATTTCTTAATAATTCTGCTCTTTTCCAAACAGGTTCTTTTCCTCTGTCACCAAATAATTTCTCTGGCCCTAGAATTAAAAAATAATAATATAATAAAATTAGATTGTTGGACCCTTTCTTGATATAATTTATTGCAGAATCCTTTTACATTAGTCATCTGATGAAAGTTTTTTACTTTTAAAAAAGAGAACATTTTTTAAACTGTTATTAAATACCACAAAGGATCTCTGTAATCCATCAAAACTTTTTATTTCTACTGGCACAGTTATTTACTATCTCCGAAAAGAAATCCAAAAATGCATACCTTTGGGAATCAGAATTTACACAGCACACAATTATAATTGTATGTTTATTTTAAATATTAATATTAAAGAAGTGTTCATGAATAGTTATTTAATTAATACAGGCAATGCAGACAAGGGAGATCTATGCTAGCAGGAAGTGCCTTCATAGCTCATAATTATATAACATGAGAAAATCCAAAACTCCAATTCAATTGATTCAAACACAATTGTTTCTATTCTGACCCCATGGAGGAGGGATGAAGAAATAGCAGTTTCAATAATTTTAACATTCGGCTACTATAAACTAGGAAAAGATAGTTAATTACATTATTACTTTTCCACTTTCATTTTTAAAGTTGAAACACAGTTGACTAAAATTCACATGATGGAAAAACTACAATTCTACTTTTAAGAACTTTGGTCAAAAAAATTTTAAATAATCCTATGAACATTTTTATTGTATTAACGATAAAAGGCAAGAAAATTAATCATTAGTTTAATAACACAAAAAGATATTTCTTCACTGAAATCCATTCAGTATATTTTAGTCTGAATGCATAGTTTTACTAAATTATTATTCATATGAAAATTTTACTTTTAAAGCACTGAACTTTTTAAGGACCTTCTTATTCCATAATTAAATACAAAGGGAACAAAATTTTCAATTAAAAATATACTTTCAATATATATGCAAAATTTTTAGAAATTTATAGCAATCAAACATAGAGGTCTCGAAATAAGAAGCAACATTTCTTAACAGATAAATATCCAAAAGCTTATAATGCTTCACCTACTCAACACTGAGTATATATTTTTCTTTAAACAGTGTAATCCTGAAAAGTACACTCGATGTTTCTGTAAGATTGAAATAACAAAAGTGGATATCATACTGTGCTGACAATGAAGTCTTTCATCATGTCGTGCAGTCTTAAAGAAATATGTAAAACCAGAAGGTTTTTGCACCCGATGTGGCATTGCTTAACGAAGGACTCTAAACTGAATTAAATTCAGTTTCCAATGCATAATTCAGGTAATTCAATCCTTCATATGATTTTGATGTAAAATATATTAACATTTAATTAAATGTTCTAAATTCTATGCTCTTTGGCTAACTTTATTTTGTAATTCTCCTACTGAGAAACTTCTAAATATGGAAAAAAAGCTTTTGCTTATCGAAGTAGAAATAAAATGAATAATTTATGTACATACTACTAAGTGGATAAATTTAGTAATGTATTATATATTGATGTAAAAGAAAATGCAATACAAATAAAAGCAGATTAAACATAAAATGATTCCTCATAAAAAAATTCTAAAAATGCCTACAGCACATCAAGATAAATGAGATCAAATTCAATATGAAAAATCACATTGAAAATCATTAGTGGTTGGGAAATGAAATTTGCATAATTTAAGATTTCTGAATTCAAAAAATTCATTCATTGTCGGGAAAGGCTAAAATTGCACTGTTGACAAAGTGAAGGTTAAGAATTAAAAAAAGGAGATTCAGTGATCTACCAGAGATGTGATGAAAAATTGAGAGAATTGGCAGCTATGCATCATGTCAATAAACATTCAAAGAATTAATACTGCAAAATTTCATTATATATGAGATATAGAATTATAATTCCATCATAAAATAATTTCAAGTAAAATAATAGCTTCAGATATGATTCTTACCCTTTAACACAATATTATGTTTGTATAACTAATGCCTTTAAAATAAATGTCTTATGATTTATTAGATATATTAAATTTAAATCCTATTCTTTTTTTAATGCAAGACTAATAAATGGAACATAACAATGATTAAATATTACTTACTTTCATCACCAAGAGGAGGTAAATAATAATCAACATATAATTCCCCTGCATCAAAAACAAAATCCATTGCTATTTCACAAACTTCCCCATAAGGGGATGCAAGAAACTCAGAAAATTTCTGTGAACTCTCATTTATCAACTGAGCAGCCTAAATTTAAAAAATAAATAAAATCATATAATATAAAATCTGACTCTATAATACTTATTCATTTAGACTTTTTAAATTTCCTACATCTAGTTATGGAAATAAAAATACAGTTGATGTTTATTTTAATGACCTTCACAACCTAATGAAAAATAACATTATAATGCCAGGTTGCTACAGTGACAGTGGATTTAATACACTTTAAAACGTTCAAACGTTTTACACTGGTCATTATTAACTTTCTTCAATTTAGCAGTTATTCCCTGCTTTTCAGTACTTTTTTCTGTTGCAAGAAACTTTCTGGTAATTCTAGGTTTTTCCTAATTAATCCATTCTCTACCAAAAGGAAATTAATTGGAAAATCAAAGTAAAACTGATGTGCTTTAGTCTGTATTCAAATAACACATTTCATATTCTTTGATTTAAAAAAATATACGGTAAAGATATACTTTAGGGTACCCCTTGGCGATTTTTGGCGGTACATGGATACCGAGTTTATGCAATTCTTTGACTTCTTATTTTGGCTTGCATAGCGGCAATCTTCACGCCAAAATTCACCACTACACAAAGCCAAAATAACAAGACAAAGAATTGCATAAACTCAATATCCATGTACACATCGACCTATTTTCACTTGAAAAAACATCAGAGAATTGCATAAAAATGACATTGTGCAATCTCTTAACTTATCCATGTACACACTGACCTATTTTCACTTAAAAAAAAAAAAACAAAAAAAAAAAAAAAAAAAAAAAAAAAAAATTACACAAACTACGATAAATCGGCACTACACAAAGACAAAATAAAAAAAACAAAGAATAGCACAAACTCGGTATCCATGTACACATCGACCTATTTTCACTTAAAAAACATCAGAGAATTGCACAAAGTTATGCCTTGAGTTCGTCCATGTACACATCGATATATTTTCACTTAAAAAGTCAAAGGTCATTCTACAGTACAGGCAAACAAAAAATACATAATCTCAATAAACTACATTCTAAACCAAACAATAAACTACATTCTAAACCAAACAATAAAATAACATAAAAAAGGAAAAACATGTTATACATTTCAGCACTACAAAAAGCAAATATGCACTTATTCTATTTAGAAGTTACTTCGTCTTCAGTCTGTGGCACACAAAATTCCTTAACAGCATTCTAAAACTTCCTAAAATTATCTGAACTCGAATCCGTATATTGGCGTCGCACATAAATTCACAAAAATAAGAGTAAAAAATATCGTGCATGGTTCCTGACTGTCGATGACATTTTTTCCAGAAATCTCTTTTCACAAAACACCACATGCCTTCAATATTATTTATATGAGCTCCCATTTCTGGATCTTTAAACGTCAATGCATGATTCACGGAAAGGTGAACAAACCAATTATCAGAAAGACAATTGTAGGACTTCCAACAGTCAGATATAATAGTTGTACCAGGTAAAATATTTTGTTCAATTACATGCAATAAAGTTTCTTTCCTTCTATCATCAACCACTTCGGAAAAACACCTTCCCGTCCCTCGTTCTATTCCACCAAACATCCACTTTCCCACTACTTGTTTACCTCTTTTATACTTCCGTTTCCCAAATTTGCTTTCATCTATATCAACGACAATTTTCGCACCCCCAATCTTTTCACCTTTTCGAAGACAAATATCCACGCACACATTCCTACAAAAATACCGTCTTATCATTATTAATATTCAATTCAGTCTTGATAATTTTCGAATTCACTTTGTATACCCAAAGCCATGTAAAAATCAAAATATCAATCATACTCAAATGATGTTTTTCAAACCAGGTACTCTTTCTGATCGAACGCTTCACATAGTGATCATCTGAACCTTTCTTCCTACAAAACCATTTAAATCCATCTAAACGATTTTTACATTCAACTAAACGCATATCCTTCCTACATACACTACACTTATAATGGTTACTAAGTAAACCTTCATTTACACACCAGTCAATTAACGCTTTTTTCTCTTTTCTTTCCAAATCGTACAGAAACTTCAAATTAATCTTGCTACATTCAGCCATTCTACCGTCCAAACAATGAAATTAATATATTTCCCAACCAACACATGCCACAAAACCCATAAAAAACATTCCATCATTCCAAATTTCCCGGAATAATGCAAACGATTATGTTAATATTTAAATACTAGCGTTTCCATAACATTCAACTAGTCCGGTTACCATAAATGAAACAACGCGTTGACAATAAATGAAACAGCAACTACAGCATAATACAAGGGATACCTTAAAATCTATTCTAAACAAATATACGTTTTATTCAGTCTTTGAAATGTGAAAATAATGCATTATCGCAATCACTTTTGCAGAAAATTTCAATGTCAAACATATTGCATAAAACTTCGTACTTGCTGTATATAGTTATTACCTGACTTCTAAAATGTATGCAATTTTTTCTTTTTATTATCTTAAAGGAGCATTAATTCAGAAGGGCTATTAATTTCATTTTGGCATTTTGCATCGATTCACTGTAAATGTCCATATCACTTTTCAAACTGTTGCCACCCAATATTATCGCCCTGTGTTATATTTAAAGATATTAAATAATGAAGAATCTGCATAAATATATATGTTTCATGCATTGTGATAAAACAACGGCACCAATTTTGAATAACGTAATCCTCCTCCGAATATGGGCGTCTAGAAGCCCGAATTTGAAATTTGTTTTATTATTGATTTCATATTTTGTAACACTTTAAAGAATTTTTGATTAAAAAACTCAGTGATTTCAAAGCGAGTAATGGCAACACTGTACGAAAAAAGACATTTTTATCTCCAGCGTACAAGACTGTGTATCAGAAATTCTAGAGATATGCTCATTTTAAAATTATTTTGCGATATTGCTCTTGAACTGAATTTTATGGTTTAAATGTGAAGAACATGATATTTAATATTTAAAGGTAACACACAAAATGTTAAACTCTTCTTTGGACGTAATTTAAAATCTGAAATTTTTCATTTTCTTTCCATACTGTGATTAGTCTCATTACCAAATATGGTGGTATTCCAGCTAATTCGAGCTACAGATGGCTTACTAGTGTCAGTTAAAAAAATACTCTACTATACTATCTCTATCTGCCATTCTACATCAGGAAATGATGGAAATGATACTAGTAACTAAGAGTACTGGCTCCAATCCAACAATTTTCAGACTTTTATTTGAGAGATAAGAAACTATGTTTGATATGTACAAATCATTTGATTTATGAAGCTTGTTAAAGGACAGAAAAAAATACATTAATAATGACATTCATTATCAGCAGACCAGCACACATAAAATTTAAATTTAGATTAAATTTATAGTGAGAGTAAAACTTGGAAATATGCTATATGTATTTTCAATCATATGTTATACCTTAAAAACATGTCATATGCATTCAACCTACTATGGTAAAAAGAAACTTAACAGGCACTAATAGTTTAAGAATGGCAGCATTTATCTATCAGATGCGTGAAATGTTACATAAGCAAGAATCTAGCTCTAACCAGATTTTAAGTAACACACACAATATGATAAAACATAATGAAAAAAGCTCTTTTCTAAGATTTCTTGTAAGTGAGAAAATTGCTCACTGTGGATAAAAACCAGGAAGGAATAAAAAGTAAGCTTCGTAAGTTATTTGGTTATTATTGTTCATTAGGTGGTTTAGAATAAAAGTTTTCTACTTCATGTGAAATTTGAATATTATTTATTAACACTAACTGAGAGCTATATAAATTTAGTATGGATCATGTAACATCTCAGAAATAGCAAATGTCCAAACAATCAAAGTCTTCATTTGTAAGAAAGAAAAGAATACCCACATTAACTTTCTTAAGAGTGCAGAAATTAACATTTTATAGATTTTGTACTTTTTCATACTAAATACCATCTATTATTCTTAAACTAATTAGTAAATATGAAGGATTCATTAGATTATAGAAGAAGAATGATGTAGAGACAAGAATAAAGATAAACTTATTAAAGCATGAGGATTAGATTTTGCAAACTTTTTGTAATGACTAATGTTCAATAACTTACAGCTGACTAAATATTAAATTATATATGACATATATATTCAGTTTATTTCTTAAACTAACTTGGCTCCATACAATTAAAATATACTTTTTAAATATTAATTAAGAAACAAAGGCCACAAACTTTTGATGCACCAAGCTTTTTAACCATTTCATATTTTTTCAGACCACTCTCCACTGTTTCTTCATAAATATCCTTTGTCTGCTTATATAACTGTAAATAAAATGAGGATATCATTATATGAATAACAAAATTTAAATAATCAACATCTGGAAATAGTAGCTGTTCTAAAGTTTTGTATGTATTACACGAGCATATATATGTATACAGGGTGTCTCAGTACTATGTTTCAGAACTTCTAGCAGTAGTAGGGTGCACTCGGGTGATTCAGAATCATAAGTTATAGTCATAATAAATTTACATGAACAAAAGTAACATGAATCAAAGATAGTGTTCAAAGTTTCGTCCACTGACTTCAATGCATGCCTCACATTTATGATGCATGGAATTCTAAATATTCTGGAATATTCCAGGTTATCTTGAATTTCCCTGGCAGCTACTGTGATTTGTGCAACCAGCTCCTCGCAGTTGTCAACAGGGGTGTCATAAACCAGTGTCTTCGTATGCCCCCATAAAAAGATGGTCGGTGACCAAGCATGGCAATGTACCAGACCACCACTTCCAATTCACTGTTAGCCAAATTTGATGCCTATGTGGGTACAAACAATATGGCTGAAATGGGCAGGGGCCCTATTGTGTTGAAACTACACTGTCTGTCGCATCGATACAGAAATCTGTTCCTTATCTAAAAATTGTAGCAAGACTTCCTGCAGAAAGATCAAGTAGTTGCAACCAGTTAGACAAAAAGGCAACAGGTATGGACCGATGAGGTGATCCCCCCACAATGCTGAAAACTGACTGTGCTGCACAACTTCGCTTTGCATGAGGGTTCTCTACAGCCCAGAGATGGGCATTATGTGTATGGAATATTCCTTCTCTTATGAAGTATGCCTCATCGATGAACAACTCATTAGCAGGGAAATGGTAATTTGTAGTACTTTTTCAAGATACCATTGCAAAAGCAATACGAGGTGCATAATCACATGGTTGAAGTACCTGGATATGTTGCATGTGATAGATGCATTTTGTTTTCTCTAAGAATCCTTCAGATGGTGGAACGATAAACTCCGACTGTGTGCATTACACTTCATGTTATAAAACTTGGAAGTCCCTCTGTACCTGATGTAGCACATTCTGTTCCAGAGTCCATGCTGATCATGCTCGATTCATGGCAGCTCTTGAAAGGAACCTGTTTTAGCTAACCTCCAGTGCAGCCTTGCAAAGAAATTACGGTTGGGAGTACACTTCACAGGATATCGTTCTGCATAGAAAGGCTGTGTGGCCGGCCCACTACAATCTGCAGCCTCATACACCAAACGTGTATCAGCTTACTACATGTTCATATAATTATTCACAACACCATGTTACTGCACCAGAAAAGCATTTCAGACCCTGCATTGCTACATGATTCCGAGTCAATAGGGTTCACCCTATCCCTTCTAGAAGTTCTGAAACGTGGTATTGAGACACTCTGGTTATATATAAAATAAATAAATAAATAATAATAATAATAATGAAACAAAATCTTTGGTTTAGAAGTAATGGTAGAAAACAAACAGTGCAATCATAGTCAGAGCATAGAAAAAACTGGTTTTTAAATTCCACTTGAACATAATCTAATGTTCTACTAATGGATATAATTGAATGGTCCACTAATTATCTTTCCTCAGAATTATTAGCACATTCTGAATAATTATGAACACTGAAATTCTGTCAGAAAAATAAGATAAAATAACTGCATCTATTAGTTATCATATAAATTTACAATATTTATATACAGTATCTCACAAAAGTGATGGGACACTTGTGCTTTACAAAAAGAAACTGTAGTAAAATAAATTAAAAAAACATATAAAATTTTTTGTGGGTGTGTTTCATACTTAAATTTAGTAACAATTATTACATAACATACATTTTCTCAAAATATTAATTTAATAAAAATACAATTGTTTAGAACGGAGCAAAAAATGGCTCACACAAGTGATGGGACACTTACTTTTCCATCAAATATTTATCCAAAAATTTTACTTTTTTAAAGGTTTTAATATTTTGTTGGATTTTCTTTTACTTTTAAAACATGATTTAATCTTCTTGGGATGGATTCGACTAATTTTTTTGTGATTTCTGGAGTGATTTTACCCCATTCTTCTTGAAGCACCGATTTTAATTGTTATTTTGAAGAAATGGTGTGTTTGCGAATTCTTGATTCCAATTCTTGCCAAATATTCTCTATGGGATTTAAGTCTGGAGATTGTGGTGGTGTTTTTATTATTTCAGGGCAGTTATACAGCAGCCAGAGTCTAACGTTCAAAGCAGTGTGCTTGGGGTCATTGTCCTGGTAGAATTTAAAATTGTTATGAAGGTTTAATTTTCATGCTGAAGACTTCAAATTTTGATTTAATATGCCAATATACTTTTACTGATCCATTATACTGTCAATAAAAACAAGATTACCAACTCCAGTGGACAACATACACCCCCATACCATAACTCCTCCTCCACCATGTTTTACTGTTGGCACCAAGTTTCTGGTTGCGAAATTCTTCCCTGGGTTTTCTCCACACCAAGATTCTACCGTCAGAATCAAATATATTAAATTTACTCTCATCAGCAAATATAATTTCATTCCAGCAATCAGAATTCTTATTTGTGTTGGATTTTGCGAAAGCCAGTCTGAGTTTTCTATTCTTTTCACTTACGAAGAATTTTTTCATGGCTGTTCTACCGTGATATCCAGTAGATCGAATTACTCTTCTAATAGTCTCAGGATTAACAATTACTCCATACAATGCTTGTAAATCAGCAGCAACTTTAGGCGCACTCATTCTTGGATTTTTTTTAATATTTCGAACGATAATTCGCTTTATTCCATTAGATAGCTTTGATGGTCGGCCAGGTCTTCTTTTATCCTGAATCATATGATTCTTTTTATATCGTTTAATGATGTTGAAAACTGTTGAATGACTCAAGTTAACTGTTTCAGCAGTTTCTCTAATAGATTTTCATCGTTCCATATGCAAATTAATAACTAATTTTCGAATTTCAGGCAAAGTTTCTTTTCATTTAGCATTCATGGCTGCACAGAGCTAAAAAACACAAAAAATCAAAAACAAACTGCAGAGAAATAATACAGACGATTTTACAAATTATTACCAATTGCTTTTCAGTAAAAATAAAAACCCTAAAAAATATTTTTATTGCTAACTTCAGACGATTTTTATTGCATAGTCTAATGGCGTCCCATCACTTATGTGAGACATTTTTTGCTCCGTTCTAAACAATTGTATTTTCATTAAATTAATATTTTAATATTTTGAGAAAATGTATGTTATGTAATAATTGTTACTAAATTTAAGTATGAAACACACCTACAAAAAATTTTCACATGTTTTTTAATTTATTTTATTACAGTTTCCCTTTGTAAAGCACAAGTGTCCCATCACTTTTGTGAGACAGTGTAAATTGATGACAGAATGTTTCATAAATTTTACTGCAGAATTTTATTGGAGATTAAATTAAATCAATGTTTTTCCAATAAAATATGCAACATACTTTCAAAATCAATGTAAAAGATATCTTAAGTACAGGTTTACAGGTAAACATTTCCACGTAATAATTTAAACTAAATCTTACATACAACTTCTATTATGAAAATTTTGAAAGCAAAAACCTTCAAATGCCAACTGCAGACATAGTTATTTAATGTTGTTTAATTACATATTCTCAAGTTACTTTATTACTATGTGTACTAGTAGGTACTTACATATTATCACAACCACCTTAATAAAATTTACCAAATTTTCAGAATTCCCTGAACTCTGGCAAGCATGTGCATAACAGTTCTTTAGGTAATCCATTTTAAGTTGCAATCCAAAAATTCACTGATTCACCATATTCTTCTGCAAAAAATCATAAAACTGTGCCATGATGGTTGCACTAATACGTAAGTACCAAAAAATTTAACTCCAAGCATCTTCAGTGCAATATTATATTATAATAAACCAATATTACTATGTCCAATAGCTAGCAGTTTAATTATTATTATTAAATATTAAAAATATATATTTAATTAAAAATTATATATACAATTTTAATATTGAATAGTTAAAATATAGTTTAATATTTAATAGTTAATAAACATATGTAATTTAAAAAAATTCTTCATATTTTAACATTCAGATCAAAGGTCATCATTACATGAAGGCCAAAAGATTGATTAATATAATAGATAACTTCAAAAATGAATGAATATGCACACACACAATAAACAACAAACATAATGAAACAGAACTAGATGTGATCACTGAATTGCTAAAAAATCTCATCTGTTCCAAGGTGAAAAATATCTTTACAATATATCGAAGCCACATGAAATATACATATTCAAACAGTGAAAAATTAATGAAGATATTTCCTTATAAGTAAAATTATTTGAATCTTTAAGAAAAGAAAGCCATCATAAATCTATCTAATAATTAAATGTAATGCAATGAAGATTTAAATATGAAAATTTGGTAAAGCTGCATATTACAGGCCAGTTTGGCACGTTTTCGAAAAATCGCCAAATGGGTTATTTTCGCATGTTTTAGAAAAATCACTAACTCATCATATCGCCATATCACATGGTCGCGAATTTGAACGAATCCTGTAAACATGCAAAAAATTGATCATGTAAACATGCCATATCACATGGTCGCGAATTTGAACGAATCCTGTAAACATGCAAAAAATTGATCATGTAAACATGCAAAAATATCTAAAACAGAAGTCCAAGAAAAACAACGATAAGGTATTTGAAAGTTAGTAACTATGTATTTTATGTAATCAACAATATTAAAACTTTTCATATGCTAGACTGCAAATTAGGGGCTAGTCGCCAAATGAAGCGAAATCACACCAAATCTGGTAACCTCTTGTCGTCACGAAAATCGTTAGGGTTTGAGGTTACAGTTCATAGTATTTAAGCGAGTTTTTGAATTTTTATCATTTCACCAAAGAACGTCTTCGCACATTCTCTGATTTAACAATACATATTCTTTGATTTCACTGTACTTCTAGTAGATTGTGTGAGCAAAATGGCTGGCGTCAAAAGAGTTGAACATATGGATTTTACTTATTTGATTTGGTTGCAAGATAAGGGCGAAAGATGTGCGAAAGAATGGTGCATGAATTATGGTTTGATTGTGAATATGTACGAATGACCTAAGTGTAAAAACAGTATGAAATTAGTTGAAATGAAACATGTGACAGATTTGTGTGAATGGAGGTGTGTGTTCATTATATGTGGTTAAGCACCTGGTTGAAATATTTCGCCATTTTGAATTTCATCTCCATTGTATTGTTACATTTTAATGTGAATATAAACAAATGTGAGTTTCTACTTTTTATTATAAATAAAAATTTATTGTAAAATTATAAATTATGTAGTTCAAATTGGTTAATCACTTTTTGTTTTTTTACTATACTATTGCTCATGTTTCAGTAGATCAAAATTTTGAATTTTATCTTCCTTTTTCTTCTGCATTTTTTTAAATATGAATCAATGCTTTCCGATCATTTATTGCTCATTTACTGCTTTTTACAATTTTTTAAATTTCGTGCTAAAACGTTTTACTCCATTTTGTTAATGCCTTAAAAATGGTATATGATATTATGAAAAGGGGTGAAAATTTCAATAAAGTTGAAAGCCAGAAATCTTTTATAAATTAGAAAACCTCTATAAATTACATTCAATAAAACTTCTTATAAACTAAATATATATTTTTTCCCCTATTTACATTTATCCTCCCTTCCTGCTAAGAAAGCAAACAAATGATAATGATAAGATTTCAGATGCAAGATGAAGTTTCAATCTGAATAAATTTTTTTAATATATATTTTGAGAATAAAAAATTTTTTTAATTACTATTTATTTTATTATTTACTTAAAAGTTTAGTTTCACTTTCATATTCTTTTTTGTTGTTAATTTGCTGAGGCCAAGTGGACAAGAGTTCCCTGATAAAAAATGAGACATACTTCTGAATGTTGTCAGAACCTAAATCAAAGAGTTTAGATTAAGACATTTTTAAAAGAATTTTTAGCAAATTCTGGTCTTAAAGTTCAAAAACAATTATGAAAAAAAATTTTAATTTATACAAATTTATTTATTTGAAGATCAACATTTGGGAAAAGATTTAAAATAATTTGAAACAAACAAAATTAAAAATACCTTCTCTTGTTGATGAATAATACTTGGAACTATACCCTGCAAAGTATCTAATCCTTTACAAGCTAGTTGATCAGCTGCTTTCACTAGAAATAGATCCATATAATGAAATTGCAAAAATCAAACAGAAGCATTTTTAATTTTGTTATGTTACTATGGCACAATGTACTTCATTTTATTAAAATACTGTAGAACTATGACACTGTTAAATATATTTTGATGAATAGTTTTAATCGACTTGAACGAACATTATTTCAATGCACTTTTTACATTTGCATCTAGCTAAAAAAATACAGCCCCCCCCCCCCCCCCCCCCAAAAAAAGATGGCATTGAATTAGACAAACTTTTATAACTTATCAGCTTTTATTATTATTTGCTCCTTTTTGTGACCTAAAATTAAAACATTGTAGAAGATCTATGAAAAGCTAAATACAGTGCTATATGCACACGTTTTGAATATTACAAATAAAATTCCCTACTATTACAAATTACAATCATGTAATTTTAATTACATACACATTTCAAAATTGAATAAAATTGTAAATATAAATAATAAGTAATTTTGTTGCTCAGACACATAAGCTGATCAACCAGATTAGCGTGTGCTCAGCATTGTCCGAGAGCAAACGGATAATTTTGTGCATATATAAAAATCGTGAATTTCAAACAAAACAAACTGAAATTTAAAGATACAATAAATATTATTATGAAATGCTGTCACTATTAAGCCAAAAAAAATTCAATACACTTACACTGCCTTTCAAATTTCCTGAAAACTGGTTTTGAAACGAAGCAAGCAGCTTTTTCTGTAGTAGCTAAAGACACTTTAAAAAATTTATTGGAGTATTTAACATTCTTGTATGCTTCAGTAGCAATATTCCATGCTAAGTAAACTACAGGAATAGCAGCAACTCGTTGTACAAATTCACTTGTTGATCTATTTGCTTCCACGTCTTTGACGAGGACCATTTTCAAATGTCGGCGATACATCAAATAACTGTCGAATTACACTGCTGAAACATAAGAAAACGTTCAAATAAAATACGCAGAACAGTACAATAGACTCTAAATAAAGGAATATAACAACAGCTTTTATCTTTAACAATAACCTTCTCAGAATTGGAAGAGTAATTTACCCACCTAAACTTCCTTCAATCATTTATTTTTCATCTCATCCATTGTTCTGAGATTTTAAAAGTGTTTTCATGACCTTGAGAGAAATTTCTAGTTTGTCTAGTTATTGTTTCCTTAATGCAGAGCTTTTTTCACAGAGTTCTTATAAATACATCAAAATACAAATGACATTTCTTCAAATTTTAGACATTTCTACGTACATACAGAAATTTATATTTAGATAACTTTACTTACATTCTTAAATTTGATGGTTACTATATTTTGCGTACAAACAGGATGATGCGATCAATTAAGAGGTTACACAGAAAAGAGATAATTAAAAACAAACCTCACATAATAAAGTTACGACAGACGACAGTATTCAATCACCTGAGTTTCCTAAAAGTTTTGATTGGTCTACATCATGTAGCATTTCACTTCAATTTATTTGTTTAAGGTTTTCCGAATGTTTTCAGGTCTCTGCGGTAGTTTTATCTGTGACTATTTTCACAAATTATTAAAATTAAAAAATAGGCATTATTATACAGTCTATGCAAATAAAAGTACGACTGATTCATTTTACAACATTCCATACTTTTTCTCAAATATTTATGGGGTTATGGTGGCATTCGCTTATTCATTTCAAGGAGCTGACGACAATTTGTTTACGGAGCAACATGTGAGGAAACTAAAATTCATTTGAGAGGTAATATTTATTTTCGCTTGGAGAGTGTTGCTCATACTCGAAAAATATTATCAGTATGGCCCTCGTATACGTATAAGAATGGTAGTATAACCTACTATAAGTCATGTAGAAAATAATAAGGGGATTTTAAAATTTATCAGTTTCTAAAAATTACAGAATTTCTCAAAAAGATAAATAATGTATGATATCAATCATTTTTGATTTTCATATATTTATAAGAGACACGACATTAATAATCACTACATGATATTACAAATAATGAATTTCCTATTATTTTTTAAACCAGATGCTTAAGGGCAGATGGAACGTAAAAGGTTCAAATTTTCGAATTTCCAATTATAGTCTTAAAAAATAGAGCAGACTCAGTCGATTCCATAAATGTATAATTTGTGTAGGTTTTGGGATATATAAGCACCTAAAATATGCTATTTAGAAATCTAAACAAACAGTGCCATGCACCTCTCTCATAAGGGACATAAGTTTTTCACATTTTTCAGTATTCTTACTCACTGAAAAGAGAAACTCTTCTTTTTATTTTAACCCATGGTTTATTTCCCTTATATTATTGTTGATCCACCGTAATATTAAGATATACCTAGGTGACATGATAAAATCCATATGGGCAATATAATATTATCACAAACTTTTAGCTGTGCCCTATGCATTCGGAAACATGGCATGGCTACAATAAAGCCTTAAAAAAGGGTTAAAAATATAGTCATAAACACTTCCTAGCAGAAAATATATGCTGTTAAAAATGTTTTCTGTTCTCGGATAGAAAACATTTGTGCAAATGCACACACAGAGTAAAACTCAGAATTCAAATGAAAGTTTTAACTGTTGTTTGTGGGAATGCTTACCTAAAACTGTTTTTGTCTGAATAGCTACTTTGGAAGTAAGTAGTTTAGATGCTGTAATTAGTTTTAACGATGGGGCTTACAACAACCCAAAAGTTCTAAAACATTTTAGAATTGACCTGACCATAATATGAAATATTCATTGCAAAAAATTGAGGAGGCTCGAGTTCAAGAGGCAAGTAATGTTAGGTACTTTTCGGTTAACCGGTTGTAAGCAATAAATCACCAGGTATATCACTTTTTTTATTTCTTTAGTTTAGGAACAAACTTAATTTTATGTTAGATGAGCTGTTTGTTTTATGAAAAGGGATTATTTTACTTTTTAAATTATTGAAAATAGGTTATAAACAATTAGATTTAAATAATGCAGGCATTTTTTCTCTACTTATTTTTCATTTACCAAGGAATGTTGAGCAGTCATATTGTTAGAATTTTCAGCAAACATGGTCACCTATAATTTGAAATTTGCAATATAAAAATAGCTTTTTTCACTCATCTCTCAGACAAATAAAATGGTACAGAAAATAGAAGTCCAAACACATGAGTCCTAACAAGACCAAACCGATAAATGGGGAAAATGTGGTAGCTTCAGATAAGGTTACTGGAGTTGAAACTATCATTCTTGGTGTCTGGCATTTTACTTTATAGCAGTTTGGTTTCAAAATATTCTACCTATTTTACCTGCTTGGAACATTTCACCCTCGTGATGGCATGTTTGAACTTTACAAGAATCTTTTTTTCATTTTGCCGTATATATAGGTTTTGAATTTTGGGTTAATTTTTGAAGAAAAAACATGATCTCGACTTATATTTTGGAAATGTGCAGTAATCTATTTTCAATATTTTTACATTTAAAATTAAGAAATACATTGTATGTATGTAAAATATAAAGCATTTCAGGTTTATTGATTTTGTGCATTAATTTTTGATGAACTTATATTTTTATTAGGTAATTTAATCTTAATCAGTAAAAACACACAATAAAAATGGATAATAAAGAAATTAAATCCTTATTGAAGCAAGCCAGAGAAGCAATTAAAGAAAAAGAATATAAAACGGCATTGAAGCATTGTAAGGTAAGCTGTTATTTCAAGCATTACATTTTTGCAATTTGTAATTTTGTGTATATTTCATTTCTTAATATTATTTGCATAGTGCTTACCTGTAATCCAATTTGGGATTTTCCTTTTATATATTGGGATTGGATTTGTTTAAACTAAAAGCTGTAAGCTGAAAAATATTATATCTATATTTTGGTTATAATGTATATGTTCTGGTTTGTTAAAGTTGTTGCCTTGGTTAATCATCTAAATTGGAAGATTAATTTGCAAAATTGGCAGATTTTTTTTGCAAGTGTTTAATTTTTGGACTGTTTTGATTATGACGTTGCCCATGTTATATTATCGATTCAGTATTTTTCTGACTCTAAAATGTTTACCACTTTTAATTTATATTCACTTGAAAAACAAATCTTTTTTTTTTGTTTTTTGGTGTGTGTGTGTGATGTTTATAATGTGTAATGTATTTGATTTTCACATTCTAGACCAGAGATTCTCAACTAAGATGATTCTTCTGGGATTTCATAATTTCAGTGGTGAAATGTGGTCAAGCTACTTTTATTCTAGTTTTGCCATTTACTAACATTTTCTATACTTTTTGTTATTCGGTTTATAAAATATGTTAGAAAATAATCTAAATAAATAAATAATCTAAACAAATCTAAATATTTTTACTGGGATTTTATACTGAAAAAAAGTCTTCTGCTTTTGATTTTTATTGGCTTTAAAATGTAAAAATATTTCAAAGTTTTCTGAAATATTTCAATTTATTTATTGTATTTATTTTTCCTATTTAACATTTTTTTATTTATTTATTCTGTTTAACTCTTTTTATGTAACTTAATTCATTATGAATATCAGCTCCAAGGTAGTGAAAAGTCAGTGTACTGAAATGTTTTTATTTTAATATCTTTTAATCCTTTATCACCAAAACCAAATCCTTAGATCATTTTGAACAAATTCTGTTATTTGGTTCATACAGTTTCGATGGTGTACTTCTGAAATTAAATTTTGAGATTCAGTGAAATACTGTAAAATGCATTAATCTTTTTGTGTTATGTAAGTTATGTTGCTGCATGTCAGAATATATCATATGTGCTATAATTTAAGTCAAAATTTGTCAGATCTACTAATCTAGATTTTAAAAATTTGACCTTGATGTGTGAATTATAATTGTCTGTTGTTTGTGATTTTTTTTAAATTATTTTCTATTTATTTATTTTTTTTCTTACTAGAATGTGCTGAAAATCGATAAAAATAATTACAATGCATGGGTTTTTGTTGGAGCTGCTGCTCAAGAAATTGATCAACCAGATCAATCTGAAGCAGCTTTTAAGAGAGCTATAGAAATAGCTCCTGATCAGATTCTCGCATGGCAGGTAAGGCATTACAGTAAATTAATTTTTATGCATATTTATGTTTTAAAAATCTAAAATTTAATGAAACACATCATGAACAATTGTGAAAACCAAAAACAATCAAAGTATTCAAAATTAAAAAATAGAGGTTTAAATTTTAACAGATAAGTTTTTTTTATCTGTAGGTGTTCTTAAACTTAACTTCATTAAAAGTACTTGGATTTTTGGGGGGGGGGATTGAGAATGCATTGTATGCGCAGGATTTATCTGATGTTTATTTTATTAGTTTTGTATTTTTATGTTATTTTATGTAATATAAATTTGAACTAAATTACTGGTTTCATTGAATTGTTTTATCTGTTTTAGCATACATATCACTGGTGGAGAATATTAAAGAAAAAATTGCGGATTAAAATGTCATGTAACTTAAATCTTAGAAATAGAAAAATTCATGCAACTTAAATGATTTTGCAAATAAGAACATGGAAGCTGACATATCTCCAAAATGCAGAATTATCCATTTACCTCCAAAATAAATTTACATAAGAACATAAGAAGTGGGATATGAAGTGGGGAAAAGAAAGAAAAAGGAGAAGAAAAAGTAAATAAAAAAGTGTTTTCGAAATACATAAAAAATTGGACAATAAAAAAAAAATAGAATGTGGAGTGATTGAATTGCAAATTTTACAGCGATTTGCCATCCTACATATTAGATTGTCCCAGAGTTCCTGCAGTAAGAAAATATATCCATGATGAATCGAGTATTAAGGCTCTTGAGAAGTACTAGATGAGGGTTGCAGTGATGTAAGGCAGCATCCTACTGTGTCTCTCACATACTGTAACAGATTTAAATCTGTAGAATATGTGAGCCACTTCATCTGCTGGATTTTTCTTTGCCAGCAATATAATTGGAAATAAGTGCAACATGAAAAGTGTGAGAATTGCCATCCGTTAGGAGAAATTATCACTGGTTGAATGCCTAAACAACTTGACATAAGGATCAAGGACCTCATCTCTATATATTACAGCTTTTATAGTTGCAGTATTAAAAATGTATAGCTCAGGCATACATTCAAAACAGTGTTATGACATCACCTTTATACCAATGCCTTTACCTTGGCATTTCAATCCTGATGATCTCTGCATCAATGGGCATTTCACAACCCAGGTTAATGGGGTTTAACCTAGGTTAATGGGACATAAATCACAGATTTTTCTCTTATTTGTAGCCTGTGACTCATACTCAATATGGGTAGTCAATTTCCACCATTTTTCATTTGCTGCAGTTTGCAGGGATCAGTCTACAATGAAGGAAGAATGGGCCAGCTTGCAGTGAAGGGAAGATGGACCAGTCCTGCAATAGAGGCACCCTTTCAATTAGTTGTCAATTTTTTTTAAGTAGTTGTTGTTAAATAATGGTTCTGAGAGTCTGCTATGCAATGTTTTCAACCTTGACCCTGCTTGTCTGGATATATCATCAGTATCTTTAAACCATTTCCAAGTTCCTAACATAAAGCTTTTGGCTACTTTTAGGTCATTACAGATCCGTATCAATGTCTGTCCGGCTTCCATTCTGCCAATTGCATAGCATTTCTCAGAATAAAAAAAGGAAAAGCTATCTCAACATCATGTTCCACTCTATACATGCAAAAATTTCCCCCTACTATTAACACAATCCTTGAGATTAGAATTTGAAGCATCCTTTGCACTCCTTTCCACACATATTAAAAGAACAGCTGAAAAAATTGTATATTTTTGTGTAATGAAGATAAATCTAATTGGACTACATTATAATGTTGACTTTGAGATACCAACTCTCTTTCATTGGACTTCACTTAGTAAAATGAACATGAAGCACCTTTTTACAATTATTTCATTAATTTTTCCCACCAGCGTTGTTTGACTGTTGCCTGATTTTTAACCTTAAGAAAAATAAAAAGACTTTTATAAAAGATTAAAATGATAATATAATCAGAATTTTGAAATAGAGCAAGTCGCTGTTTAGGAATAAATATAGTTTTTTTGCCAGTTACTTAACACTTTTATCTGTGATTTAGAAGTGATATTTATAAATTGTCAAATAAATACCAAAGTGCAATTAATGCTTTCAGAACATTAGAATCCATTTATTATGATGAAATTGGATAACATTCCTTGGCAGACTTCCAAGAGAAGTTATACGTCACCCTCTAAAAGCGATAAGAATTTGTTGCAGAACTATTTAAAAAAATATTTATATATATATATATTTATGTTTAAACACTATGTGATTCCAGTGAATGAACCTGGAGTATTTTATCTCTTTTTTTTTTAACTATACTTTTTTTTTCTTGGGGGGGGGGTTGTCCAATTTTCTTATATCTTTTAAGATAAAACAGATTGCTGTATACACAGGGAGAACAGTGCAAAAAAAGTGCATTATTATGGATGATTCTTGCATTAGTGCAAAAAAAAAGCATTATTATGGATGATTCTTGCATTTTTTAATTTTGTTAATTTGTAACTGTTTTAAATAATTTTCAGTGCACCATTTTTTAAAAAAGCTGTTGTCTTTGACTTCATAGTTTAGCAAAAAATTAGTCACCAATGTTTCGCAACTTTTCAGAAGGGGTCGGCAGATAATCAAGAAGTATCATATCCTTTTAGCCATTTAAACAGCTATTCAGATGCTGCTGCAAATTATTCTTGGTATTTTACTAATATTAAGGCAAAACGTATTAGGCACTGAGATATCAGCATGTGCAGTAATTATTAATATGTGAAACAGTTTAATTTAGTCTTAATTTAATGTTGTCACTTCTTATGCTAGTTTCATTTTCTGAGTTTTATTTAAATTGTGTACATAGCACATTCAAATTAAATTAAATGAAAAAATGAGAAAATCTGATGTAATGAAATGAAAAAATTTGATAGCTGTCGAGCAGTTTTCGTGAATGTGCTTCATTATTGTTTAATAACATAAAATCAGTTTAATATGGCAGTGAAAGTTGTTTATTTTTCTTCATAATTATAGGGACTTTGCAGTTTTTATGAAAAACATGAAAGTCAAGAATATATGCAGGAACTTCTTTCTGCATATAAAAAACTAATTGATCTTTATGATACGTAAGTGTATTTATTTAATTTTTTATCACACCAGTATTTTCTTTATTGGTGGGTACTTTTTTCTTTTGTAATTGTGTTTTCTTAATCTTTTCAGCTTGTAAATTACATATGAGATGAATTATATATTTTGAATTAATATGTGTAATATTTTCTGTAATTGTTGTCATTAATGCAGCATTGAAATACGGTTGTTCATTGTTAATCCTATGGTGAAATGATGTGAAATATTTTTAATCTAATATTTGCTTGATTAAAATGGAAACATTTTATATGAAAATAAATTCATATCTTTATCTCTTAAATTCTTTTCTTTATTAGATTTCTTAATTAGGTACTGCTCTGTTAATAGGACCGAATTCAGCAATTTATGTATGGATGGATGTATATATGTAAGTACGAATGTATGTGTGTGTATACATATACACGCACATACATACACACATGCATACAATCTTATGTTTTGAATCCAGTCCTGATAACAGAACAATGCCCTTAATTATATTTCTCAGTATCATATATTTATTGCATGTAAATACAGTAAAACCTGCTTAACGTGGGTGGTTACATTCCATCAAAGTAGAGTGTTATACAAAATAGCATTAAATGAGGTCATCTTATCATGTAAGTAATGGGGTTAGGGGAAAACAGGTATGAAATAAAAATTATTTTCAAGTATTTTGTTATTTAAATTCATTAAATATGTCTTTTATAACAATGCAAAATAAAAACTTATTTCTTACGAATATTGAAACATAATAAATGAATATATAAAAGTAAATAAAATTTTAAGTCATCATTTATTTTAGATCATTCAGATTTTTCTGCATTTCCAATTTTCTATTTTTTATCAAGAATGTATCTAATGTCATTTGTATTTTTCTCTCATGCTCTGTAGGAAGTTGTTGATAAGGGGACAAGTCATCCATGACACCCCATCTTGTCTTTGAACTCCTATTAAAATCTGCATCATTTTCAATAAATAAGTCCATAATTTCTGTTGTAGAAGCTAAACTGTTTTTTTAGAAATGCTGTTGAAAGCTCCTTTTGCTGTTCTTCAGAACCTTTATTTTTAATATTTTTGTGTTTTTCTTAATCCGCTAATTCCTTGAGCTCATCATCAAAAAGACTTTCTGCTGTTTCTTGCAAAATTTCTTTAAGCAATAATAAGATCTTCCACATTTACTTCATTTAAATCTGTGTGTTTCTCATAATTCCACTATTTTGTTCAAATCAACAACAGAATCTATAGTGTCATTGTGCTTGTTTAAATCTTGCGAAATGTTTTTCCACACTCATTCAAATATTTTTCTATTACCTCATTCCAAGAAAGATTTATGCTTTCTATAGCATCCATAATATTATAGTTCCTCCCAAAATCCCTTATTGATTGTTTATCATTTCTGTCTGTTTTTTCAAACATTTGTCTAAATATTCGCTGCAAAAATAAGTTTTAAAATTTGATATAACACCTTGACTCATTTGGATTAATGCAGTTATGTTAGGTGGCAAGAAAAGCAATATGACTAGAATGCATCTTATTAAGTCAGATAAATTCATTGGGTGACTTTAAGCATTATCCATTAAAAGTTGTGCTTTTGGTTCAAGTTTTTTTATTTTGCAACTGTGTTTAACAGATGGACAAGAATGTTCAGTGAACCAGTTCTGAAAAATAGTGATTAATGATTTTTTATTAGATTCCCAAATTACAGGTAAAGTTGATTTTAAAATTCCTTTCATCGGCCTTGGTTTTTAGAATGATAAACAAGAAGTGGTTTTAATTTGAAGTCTGCATTGGCATTAGCACTCAGAAGAAGGGTTAAGCAATTTTTCATAGCTTTAAATCCTGGTGCACGTTTTTCTTTATGGGATAGAAATGCATGCTTTGGCATTCTTTTTCAAAATAGGTCCATTTCATCAATATTAAAAATTAATTCTTGAGGATACTTTCCTTGTTCAATTATTGTTCTTAATGTCGCTGGGAATTCAGCCACCACTTTTATATCTCCACTTGCTGCTTCTCCTGTAATCTGTATGTTATGAAAATTATGTTGATGTTTAAGTGTTTGATGTTAAATTTATTAAACCATCCTCGACTTGCAATGAAAGTTTCAGTTGGGTCACTTGTTTCAATCTGAATGTGAATAGAAATTCTTCTTGCTTTTTCCATTATAATAGTGTGGCTTACTATTGCATTCAATGTCATCGTAAATCCATACAGAAGATTGGTTTTCCACCTCCTTTACTCTATTATTTCTAGAATGGTTTCTTCTAGTTGCAGAGGTTTTTGTAATTGTAGTTGCTGATGACTCTATTTTTTCTTTATTCTTGAGAATTGTTGTTATTGCTGAAGTTGACAAGTTCAATTCAACACCAATTTAACATTGATGTTCACCATTATCTAATTTTCTAAGCACTTGTGTTTTAGTTTCTAGCAAAATACTTTTTTCTTCTCGCTCCATTTTAGGGTTTCTTATTATCACCCATATTAAAAACTAAAAATTATATTATGTAAATTTATAATAACAGCAACAAATGTTTGAAATAATAAAAATACATTTGTGTGACACTACAGAGAAGAAGTAATGCAGATGAATTAATTTCAATTTCGGGGAAGCCCAGTGCTGCGTGCAATTTTTAGGGAAGCCCATTATTCCAATAAAAATGCATTAAAACGAAACAGCACTAAACTGAGCAGCATTAAGAGTGGTTAAGAGAGTCTTACTGTATGTTGTACAGGGAGTAAAAAAAAATGGGACCATTTTTAATACCTTTTGCACTAATTGATCGATAGACAAATTTCAACTTGCATTTTCCATGTCTGAAAAACATGGCTTAGGATATATATTAGATTTATCTACAGTATTCTTCTAACAAACATATTTTAACACAAAATTTGATTTTTTTTAAAATGACATGCTGATAGACAGTATAGTGGTTAGGGGAGTCTGACTGTGATACCGAAGGGCCCGATCTTGAATTCCGGAGAAGGCATGGGTGTAAAATTGTCTGTCCTTCATAGGAGGTAACGGCGGCCGTCTATTAGGTGCCTCCACAATAAAATGGCCACCACTTCTGGCCCTAGGAGGGGGCTGAAATTAATGCAAAATGTAAGCTAGGAGAATGTACTAGGATTCTATGCCAAAATGTTAAGCTTCGAAAAAATTTTAATAAGCAGTTTTTTCTTAAATAAACAGTCAAAATTTTAACTGTAGCATTAGATAAATTTGGTTTATATTTGATGACATTTTAATTAATTTGAAATTTAGGTTTAATCCAAATAGAATTCAAATCCTTTTTCTGATTTTTTTAAACAAATTTTATTTTAAAATAATTTTTATAAAATTTTCAAACAAAATTTTGAATTTAACCTATGAAAATTTGCACACCAACTTAAAGTAAATATTTTTAGCCATATTTCCAAAAAATTTGAATTTTTTATTAAAAAATTTCAGAAATATTTGCAAATTTGAATATTAAAAATGTTTGGTGATGATTTCAAATCTGGAATAGAATTAAAAGACATAATGAGGCCTAATTTGAGTACTATTCTATTTTGTACTGTTTAGGTTCACTGTTTAGGCTCTTGCATTTATTTCTCATAAGATTGTCAACTACTCAGTAGATGAAATGCATTTAATAAAGTAGATAAGTTTTATTTATTTTATTAACCTGATTTTATTAAATTTCCCCGTCCTGCTAGCTTTGCTAGCTTTGTCGAAACTTTTAATGTATTGTATATTACTGTCTTTTCTTTTTAGAGATAAAAGTAAAAAGTTAGAAGTATACGATAAGCTAATTTTGCTTTTGCAGAAACTGAAAGATAAAGATAAGGTATATGTTCACCATTTCATTAATTATTTGCAACTTTTTAACTTATTCTGCAATAAAAAAAATTATTTTTCACTTATTTTTACCCCTATGTAGCTGATCAAAGTTCTTAAATCAAAACTTGACATAGTGAAAGGCGACAATAAACTTGAATATGCTTTGCAAAAAGAGATATTTCAAGAACTGTCTGTCAAAAAAGATTTGACTGAGTGTGAGAAGCAAATGGTAAATCATTTATTTTTATAATAAAAATGTACTGTTTTTTTATTTAATTAGAAGAATTTAATTTTTGATTTCTTAAATTCTAATTTGCTATGTTATTTTGAGAACATTATGAAAATGTAGTTATATGTATTGTGGTACTGTTGCATTATATGTCCTTAGCCTTTACAAGAATTACTAGGCAAAGTGCTATGTTGCCAAAACAAGCAGCCCAGAATTTTACGAAAATGTACTTATCTGGCAACCAATAATGGTGGCATGTGCTTAATATCACTGCCTATCTTGATGATAGTGGGAATATGCATGGTTTTGAAATTTAAGGGTCATGTTTGTGGTTTCTCTTTGTGTGAAGTTTCTTTCTTCCCCCTTGTACAAATCATAATCTAACTGTAAAGTTTGGCTGCTAATGAAAAAGAAAGTCTTGCATTTTTTTTCAGAAATATATTGTGCCTAATAGTAGAGAGCATGGTAATGCATATTCTATGAAGTTAATTTGTACAATTCTGTGGTGTTTTTCTAAGTTAAAATAGATCTTCTGTACATGGAGAGGAGTATCAATTTGCTTTGCATCGCCGAGAATTATACAGTTCTCTGATTTTTATTTTTTTAAAGTTAAAAGAGATCACTGTATGCATGGACAAAAGACAATGAAGCAAGAAAGTTAAGTGCTTTATTGTGAATATTTGTTGCTGTTTTATGTAATTTTTAGTGTTTCATTATGGATGTTATGTACACTCACGTTTGTGAAAATTGCAACACCAAGAAGGAATCGTCATAATTGAATGCAATTTAATACACAGTTGAGTGGTAGTGGTACAAATAAATGATTAAATGTTCAAAGCAAACAAACAAGAACAAGAGATCAGAATCAGTATTTTGTGTGGCCACCACGCGCTGCAATAAGTGCTGCT
>KK120002.1:469046-511286 GCA_000611955.2 Stegodyphus mimosarum
TTTCCATAACTGCAAAATGAAGATATTGTCTTTGTTTAATGGACTTTCCATTACCTGAAGGTACAGTCAAAAACGAATAATAAATAAATAAAGATTTTCTTGTTAGTTTTCAGTTTTTTGACTATCTTGCGATTTTTATACAAAATAGTTTGCTAATATTTTAATGCTGTCATATTAAAATTTCCAGTTCCATAACTGACAGTTCTTTCTTAAATGTAGAACAGAATGATGGAATTTTCATTTTTTTCTTAAAATTAATCTAATGTGATTCAGCAAAAAAGGGGAAAAGAAAAAGATATAATTTCTGTACCTTTTATTTATTTAATTTGGCTACTAGTAGTTTGTGTAAGGCGCTTGAAATATATTCATTTGTTCTAAACTTGTTTCATAACAAATGGACTGGCCGCATGAGTTTTTCATTGTTTTTATGATGGGTAACTATAGTTCTTTACAGTTGGTTGATAGCCCTTTTAAGTTTGTCTGTAATTGGTTAATCAGTCTATGAAACTTTAAAACACAGTTTTAAGAGCCTTTTGGGAGAAAAATTTCAGAATAAAATCAAAAATTTTTAAATAAGTAATATTTCTAGAGTTTTAAAAATCTAAATTTAAAATTATATTCTTGTGTTCATGTTATTGAATGGCAAGTGCTACAGTTTTGTTTGCTATTTAATATTGTCAAAATATTGCACTTCAAAGCAATCATCTGCATATTGTAATAAGTCTTTTTTGCAAAGTTTTTTCTTAACTTGGTATGTTATTTGAATATTAAATGAAATTTACATGAATTTTCTTTTAGGCCTTAAAACTGTGGAATACTGTTTGCAAGGTTGGTATTTATTGGCAAAAACTCAGCTATTGTTGTATCAATATGCTGATTCTGAGAAGACATCTAAGACAGGTATTTAAAAAGCTTTGTTATTATTATAAAAATATGAGCATATTTGATAATTAAAATTTGATGGAGGGGAATAACATTAATGGGAAAAAAATATTGTCTCTCTAACGGGAAATAAAAACTGTATAGATAATTTATAAATTATCCATGCAGTTTTCAAAATAGTCGAATATGGCAATTTTCAAAAGTGTGAGGGAACTGCGTAATTGCAAAAAAATGTGAATTAGTGACATTGACATTATTGCTTCCTTTCAGTCTAATTATTTCAATTTAAGCTGTCCATAATTTTGTTGATTAAAAAATTCGTGTAAAGCATGTTGATGTATAAAATAATCTGGTTTTTAAAATGATCTGATTTTAATGCTTATACTTATCACTAGTGTTTAAATTGTATGTGATTTTTTTTAATCTTGTGAAACTGCATTTTTATTACATAATTTTTTTTTGCTGACCCATATGCATATTATTACAGTAGCTTTTCACATATCCTATTGTACTTATGACGAGGAAATAAAAATTAAATTAAATTAATAGCTAAATTAAAGTACTAATTTGGTCATTCAAATAAAAATAAAATTTATGTGCATTTGCAGTTTATACTCATTATATATGCAGTATACTTGTTTTGAAAAAATTTAGTAAATTATCTTATTATTTACCTTAGCTCTTGGATTATAGTTTGGATAAAGCGTATCTTAAAGAAAAGGGAAAGATGTTAGTATGCTTCTATCTGGTTTATAATATTAAAAGGGAAGATTGTGTATAATTAAAAAAATTACTAAATTCATAATGGCAGTGGAGATATTGGCAAAGAAAACTAAGACCAATCTAAATTAAAATCCATGCTTTATTTCTACAACTTAAATAAAATAAGCTAATATTGTAGAAGTAATAAAAAGAAAGAAAACTATCATAATGCTGACTCAGCACTCAGTAACCAACTTTTGCCGATTTCCCGGCGTACATATATATAGTTTGGCCAACCCGCCGATCTAGACGTCATCGGCCAATCAGCGGCAACCAGGGTAGCTTACCGCTGATTGACCTTCGATCCAATTTGCATGAGGAAAACTAGTCAACAATTCATTTATTACAGAAAATGTTAATCCTCTCCCCAAATTTAAACCAAAAACTGAAATGAATAATGAATTACAAAATCTTTGAAAAATTATGTGTTGTAGTGTATAGATTGTCTTACGTGTTATTCTAGCTATTAATATATAGTAACTATTTTTCATTATGTCTGAATTATTTAATTAATTGTAGGTGTAGAAATTTCACTGAAATCTAATCCTCCTTCCTATGTAATTGGTAAATTTTACCTGTTACTAGGCCAGGCTTCCAGTGGGCGGCAAAACTGGGATTCAGCTCTAAAAGCTTTTGAAAAAGTTTGTGATATTTCCAGTTTATTTTCCTGTGACATTTTTTCATTATATGCATGGCATTATTAATAACTGATGTGGAAAAAATAGTTGTTTTATGCTTAAATTGCTTTTTAATTACATGAAATTTAAATTTTTGCATTCAGTCATTTATTTCATTATTTATTTAATAATGTGTTTAAAATGCCAATAATTTAAATAGCTTTTGATAAAATTCAGATTTTAAAAAATTAGCATAATTTAATTTACTTTACTGGGGGGACAAGAAAAATATATTCATGTATCACATGTACTGACCGTGGGTATTTTAGATTAACACGTTCACGCCGGGGCCGATTTTCGTTAGTTTTGCTGTGAGACACAGCTCAAATTAATGATGCGCTTCATCTGGTGACGCGCGATTTTTGCCTGTTCAGACCTGCAAACTGGCACCAGTGGTACGTGCCATCTGATGAGACAATCTAGTGCGGGCCACTGGTGGCCTGCGCCGCCCGATGTGACTGTCTAGCGCAGGCCACCGGTGGCCCACGCTGCCGTGAATGTGTTAAACTTTATTTGTAGTTATGACTAGTGGGCCCAATCACATCACAGTCAAATGAGATTATGTCAGCTTTATGGTAAGTTGATGTTGTCTAGAGCTGGCTAATAGTTTCAGCTAACTCAGCTGATAAAATGTAGTCCTGTGTTTGATTTTCTGGATGGGCATCGAATTAGGGTCTAGATTGTCACAAACTAACTTTTAAAAATAGTCAGTAAGAAATTATTCATTATTTTAAGTTATGATTAATGAAATACTGTAGCTTTTGATTCTAATATATTAGCATTTTTTATAACTACTTGAAATTGTATTTATAGCAAAATATGAGCAAAATAAATGTTAATGATTTTGGTATGCATTCTTTAATTACAACAACAGTAACAAAAATACTGTGCTTTCTGTGTGCAGGTTTAAAAGAAAATATGATTATATTTCTTATTTTGAAATGAAGAGTTCTGATACTGTATATACTGTTCTAGTAAAATGAACATGCTCAATCAGATGGAAGTGTTATCTATGCAAATCTAATTCTGCATTGAAGCATAATGGAAAGAAAAGACCAATATCAAAACTGTACTATATCATATAATTATTATGTATGTAATTGTTATTCAAAAATAAAGCTAATTATGAGCATTTAAAGAATAATTCATTCATGAACCTGCACATCAAAATATGGGTGGTGCTTTTAATGAATAAAAATACTTAAGGAATGATAAGCACAAAGGATGTTATATTGATATTTAAAGCCCTGGTTTGCTTAAATACATCAATATAGGGTTCCTTAATTACCCTACTGGCCTATACATTCCACACTCAGAACACTGCTATCAGTGTGATCGGCTTAGGCATATGAAAAAGTTCTTATGAAACCCTACATAAATATTTATGTGTTAATTTCCAAAGAAAACACCTACAGTAGAATTTATTCCAAATAAAAATATGAAGTGAATTAAAATTATTAAAAATTATGCCAAATATGTCTTTCTATAAGTCCAGAGGAATTAGAACTACCTGACAATCCCAACCAAGAATATCATGCTGCTAAATCTGTTTAATCTTTCTTGGCACAGAAATTAACTTCTGTTGCTAAAGTACAACATAAGGGATTTCAGCAGTCCTTAAACAATTTGCTGAAGTATTATACAGATCATTAATATGTTAATATACAGATCATTAATATGTTAAATGCATATGCTAAATACTAATAGAAAAGAAGGAAAAGAACAAATATTGAAATGAAATAGAAGTTCAATAAGCCCCAGTTACATTTCTATAGCAAACGTGAATTTAGAATTCATCGATTCTGACAAAACAGACTTAATGAAATATTTTTCTCTTCCTAATCATCTTTAACATACCAATAAAGAAATGTATTAAAATTCGTTTTCCCATGGTTTTAAAGCATGTGAAAGAAAATTTGATATTGAAATGTTGGGTTTAAAAAGGAAGAAATATGTTTATTATAAAATTCATGTCTATTTGAATTCAGAACTTTTCAATTTCATTAACCTGGTTGATAGCATGTATTAGTGGACTGTATATAAATTCATGAAAGTCAAATTGAAAAACTTAACAACATTTGTTTTCCATCATGCATAATAATGCTGCTTAAATGGCCAAAGAAGGGAGTAAGGATTACAATTAACAATAGACTGCCGCTTTGACCGGACAGAGGAAAGGAGACTCGGTGTGGACCGAGTGCAGCCTTATCGCTTACTGATTAGTACTAGGCTCTTGCCACTGACATTACGTGGTGCTGCAAACGTTAAGCCAGTACCAATAGACATAAATATTCTAACCAAGATGGAACAAACTTCTTACAGTCATACTTGTATATATGATACTTTGAATCAATTTGAGATTTTTTTTTCCATATTCAACCAAGTTGAAAATATATTGCACCTCAACTTGCAGGTTTAGTGGGTAAAAATTCATCATTACTACTTTCAAACTAATTTATAATTCCTTCTTGTAAATGTTGTTTCAGCATTCTTAAGATAGTAAAAACTTTAAGTTATAAAATTCACTGTAGAGAAAGTACAGAAGAAACTTCCAAGGTTGTCTAGTTCACTGTTGTAATTGATATGCCGAAAATCAAAAGGTGAGGTGAAGTGGAGAAAGACATTTGGAATACTGCAACAAAATTCTATGGCTGATTGAACCATTACCCTTTGTCTTACTTCTCTCTTCCCACACCATCAGCATGTGTGTGTGGGAAAGACTATATATGAATGTATTCGTAAAAAGTGGGTTGGTAACTATATGGCCACATGACAAGTGCAGTAGTAAAGCCTATTGTGGCAACTATATGCCGATGTATGACTGCAGTGATAAAACATGTTGTGGCAATTATATGGCAACATACAAGTGCAAAGGGTTAAATACGAAGTGTGAGGCCATATTTGTTCTTTTAATGTAAAGAGTAATTAGCTTAGTTAAGTCCCTCTTTTTTTTAGCTTATTTCTGTCAATTAATATTGTGTTAAAATATGAGCTTTATGGTAAGTTAAATAATTTCATGACCATTTGTTTGTCTCTGCTCTAAACTTGTGAATTTGGGCACTGGACATCTTATAAATTGCAAAATATTATCAGTGTCAGTTTTTTCACATAATGTTCCTTCATATTTTATCGATTCATGTGGTAAATTCATAGATTTCAAGAATTGTATTGCAAATGTTGTCACATATCTGAGACATGTAATTATATTGTTGTGTGTAATTATTGGTTGGAAAAATATTTTTTAATGTAATATTTTGCTTAATTACTTATATTACAACTAAAATGTATAATTTTTATGTTATAGAGTATTAAATATTTAGGACAATCTAAGGAAGTGTTGATAAGCTTTTGTTTCACTTTGCTTGGAATGCAACAGATAGACAAAGCAGAAAAGGTATTTTATAAATCTTTTACGTTCTTTTTATAATTCTGTTATATCAACATAAAATGTATGAATTTAAGTAGTATGTGTTCATTGCCATTATAGTTTTTCAAAACTGAAATTCTGTTGGGTGTAAATATACGATATTCAGATAAGCTTTTTAAAAAAATTATACAGATAGATATTTATATTAACTAGAGAATAAAAGATTGTCTTATGTGTGTAGGATTGATATTGATCTGAAAACTGAAATTCTACAGACCCTCTAGACAGGTTAGCAATATTTAAGATGTGGTGATTACAAAGAGGCATGCCTTAATTATAAAAAACACAACTTATACTACAAATAACTCAAATATTTTACCAGCACGTAAGACTAAAGTATCAACTAGCATTATAATTCCAGAGCAGAATATCACTTAAATAAAGCTGACGAGGAATTGTAACAGGATGACATGATTGCTTGAAACTCCCTCTTTAAGATCCAAACCTCAAAGCTAATTTGCATTCTGATGGAACATATGAAAGGAAGAAGTCATAATAAAGACAAAAATCATAATAACTGATTAATTAAGATAAGAATCTTACATGTAAATTAGTTACTTTAATAGATGCATATGTTAACTACAAAACAGAAAAACTAATATATTTTTAGCTACCCACATTTGCTGGAAGAAGTTTATATTTTGCAAAGTTTTCCTGGTTTTTAGAAAAACAAAAAACTGAATTCTGTTATATTATTATTACTCAGTGAGTTTCTCCATTGAAAATAAACTGAAAAATAAATAAAATGCAAGAGTTTTATTTAAAAAATATACATTAGTTAATTACTACTTAAAAAGTTCTCTGAAGTAATGAAATAATAAAACTTTTTCATATTAAAGAGTGTATTCTTTAGTCACATTTTTTATTGTTTTGATACATTAGTTAATTTGATTAAATTGCATTTCTTGTATGACCTTTATTATGTAGATGTGTCAAGAGCTAACACCAGAGTTTGAAAATGATGCTGATGTTTTACAACTGGAGGGTTATATTTTGTTTCTGAAAAAGGACTATCCTAATGCTTTACAGAAGTATAATTTTTATTTCAATCTTTTTTTTTAGTGAATTGATTAAAATTTTGCTGCTTATGTGCTTGTATATGGTATTTTTGAGTATAAGAAATGACTATTTTTCTATTATGCACCTTTTCAGTTATTGATATCGATAAGAAAACATGCATTATTCGTCTTTTGAATGTGCATACCGTTCTTTACTCAGGATTTATTATAGCTAAAGTTATTTTTTAAATATTATGCCAATGCATTTATCATTGTATTGTGAACAAATCTAATAAACTTGCGAAGGGAAAGGCTAAAAGGTGATGCTGTAGCAAAGAGAATTTTAGTTCCTGGAAATTTGAATTAAAAGCAGGTATATTGCATCTAAATGGGATGAACCTTAGATTTATTTTCACCTTTATATGTGTTTGTTTGGTGTTGTGTGAAATGTAGGTCTGTTTGCTTCTCTAAACCAAAAACAGATAGTCTGGAGGGAAGATATTTATTTCACACAGTTTCTACAGTCAGAAGCAAAAAGGTATATGCAGTGGTGAAATATCTTTAGGCAGGTGCTATAAGTTAACAGCATCATCAGATTATTATGTTGATATATTGAATGCTTCAGAAAGGATGCATGACTGGTTATCTCTTGAATGGCTAGTTATAGATTTACTATTCTAGTTAGAAAAAAGTGAAACAAATTGGGGAGACTTTCATTCTGCTGCACGCTCAGCTTATATTAAAAAATATATGGTACTTGTTGCTATTATTTTAACTTGAATTGGCATCAGGATTTGCTATTTACAGTCTTTCAACTAAGCTAATGTATACAAGTTTAACACACAAGCATAGATTCTTACAAAATATTCAAATTCATCAGAAAAAAACGTTTTTTAGCTGTACTTAACAACTTAGATTTTCTTGCTTGAGGTAAAATAAATGCATACTAGCAACTTCACACACATAACATAAAACTTCTACTTGCATGAATAAAATAAATTTACACTTATCTTTTGTTGTAGTAATAATCAGTCATGCTCTTTGCCATAAACTTGCTCCATGGTGGGTAAACCATTCTGTTGATTCTGACACTTCTTTGGGAATGGTGGTCATCATGGTCTTTTCCGGGTCTCTGCCACTTTACTGCTTGATTTTTCATTCAGGTTCATTTCCTTTGTCCTTCAGTATACTCTGGCAGTCCAGACTTCCTTGTTAGAACATTGCATTGGTGTTGCTGGTTTTCACCATCTTGGCTGACATCCTTCTGCTTTTTCTGGTCACTGAGTCTTTTTAATTTTTGCCATTCAGCTTTGTTCTCAGGTGGCCTTGGTCTTTTCAAGTGTAGGTTTTTACTCTTAACTGATCATTGCATATTTGCTGGTGGTGTTGTTTGCCAAGACTTTTACTGTTTTTCTATTATTTTTTAAACCTGTTTTGCTTCTTACTCAAGTAGTCAAGATATCACCCAGATGTGTGTCTTTGGCTTTGAAATTTTGTCACTTTCCTTGCTCTTTTTTGCCTTCTTGGCCTCACACATATGCAACTTTTCTTTTGGAAGATACATCCAATCTGGGCATTTCCTCTTTTCTGCTATTTCCAACTTTAGACCTAGGCTGTGCTACAGCTTCCAATGATCTTTCCAGCAGACCTACACTGCTTATGTGAGTGGTTATCTCTAACACTGCTTTTATGAGCAGCACATCAGCCCACTTGTAATATTTCTTGATCTGGTTGACATTTGTTGTTGCCATCTCATCATTCTTCCCTTTTAAATACACTATAGTTTGCGTAATTCATTCATTAACAAACGGGCTTCAAATTTATTGCAAAATTTTCCCACTTTTCCTTCTGGTGCACAAGAAGGTTCATGTTTAATTTTCGAAACCGTTTCTCCCTCCTTAAAAGTCTTATCCATACCTTTTCTTATCATTGTAAAATTTTTCCTTTACATAGGCCCTATCTGAATTACCTGTTGTCTCATCAACCAGTTTTCGAATAGCTCTTATCTTCCAATGTTTTTTCAATGGAAAACAGTTTTTCAAGAGGCATGATCAACTTTCTCCCTAGAAGTAATTCAAAAGGAGCATTTAGCCAATCTTAATGCATAGAGGAGCTTTTTAATGCATCTATCCAGCATTGATGGTAATTTCTTACATAACTGAGAATAATTTGGACTATATTTCTACTTACTCTGCAGTATTTGACTGCAGAGTAGGTAAGTAGAAATATAATCAGAGTCAATAAGAGTGTTTAAGATATGCAGACTGATAAGAGTATGCAGTATTTGACTATGGCCGTGAAATGTTTTATGTCAAGACCCATGCACATTTCCTCAAACATTTGACTTACAAACTTAGAACCATTGTCAGAAATTATTTCATTTGAGACCATTAGTTTAATTCAAATTTATTTTAAAAAGAATCAACAACAATGTTTGTGGGCACCCTTCTGAGGGGAACTAAGTCTATCCACTTTTAAAAATGATTAATAATCGCAAGCAGATATCTATTTTTATTTTTTTTCACTATGAGAATAAGAGACTAACAAATCAATTCCTATGATTTCTTTAAGAAATGTGGCTTTTATGTTATTTAGGTACACTGCTGGGCTGTATACCTAATGTTACCAATTAATTGGCAAGTGCTGCATGAGTTAGCATATTCAGTTACAAATCATTGCAGCTATGGAAGATAAATGTCTTTTCTAATTCTGAGATGGCTTGACAGTGGCATTTCATGCAATTCCTGCACAATAATCAATCTTAAACTCACTCAGATAACCACTCATAATTCATTGTTTTTATTTGCTCCCTTCAAATGAAACAGAAGGCTATCGGTGATTTCGTAGTTAGTAGTTCTCTTCCTAATTTTTGTTATGTCATGATTTTCAAATTGATCAGTCTTCCAAGTATGCACACGTGTTTTTAAATTATGGATTTAATTCTGAAATCATTGTTTTTCATGAATATAAAATTTTTGAAGAGAACATGGCACATTTTATTTCTTTCCTTTCATCATCTATGTTAATTCTTGATAGGGCATCTGCTACAACATTTCCTTTTCCAGGGTATGGTTAATTTTTAGATTATGTTCTTGTAATTTAAGATTTCATCTTATGAGTCTGGCAGCAGATTTTCCCCAGAATATGGACCCACTATAGCTGCATGATCTATGCATACAGTGGCAGGTCCCTTGCTAAAATAAATTCTGAATGGCATCAGGACTGTAATTTATTTGAGTTGAATTAAGAGTTTTGCTAAAATATGCGACCAACTGAGTGTCTTACGCACAACCTGGACAGAATAGTGGTTAGTAATGCTGACAGCTGTAACAAAGGCTCCCGTTTGAATATTGAGAAAGGCATGGATGTATGTAAGCATTACAGTATCTGTGTGATGGAGCAGTCAAAATGCACCATGAACTGGAAGTTCTCTCAACATGATGGTGCTAAGGTAAGAGGTATAAGAGACTCTTGGAGTATGGTTGTTTTCCCTCAAAAGTGGGGTGGCAATGGTACAGTTAACTAGATTTAGCAATACCTTGGTCAGCTATGGTACTACAGAGGTGCTGGCCTAGGTTGTACCTCTGTATCTTGCAGAAGCATGGGTCCTACCACAAAATCAATTGTATTTGCGGCAATTTGTAACTTCTGCTAGCTTCTTGAAAGTTTAGTTCAAAGGTCTGGATAAATTCTAATTTAAGTTTTTTAAAAACGATATTCACTTCCATCAACAAATAAATCTAGCCTTTTTTTTTTGTGTGTGCTTCAGTGAAATTTGCTTACCTTTTTTTTTTTTTTTTTTTTTTTTTTTGTACTGCTTCCTTTGTATTTATAAACTTTCTGGATGACCCAACAAAAATTTTGTCGATGAGGAAAAAAAATACCTTTACAATTTCAGCTTAAAACCTCCAAATTGTTAATACATTAAAAATAATCAAACAATTTTAAAGCTTTTTTTGCCTTTGTAGAAGATAAGAATTTCTTCATTGTGTTTCTCCCTGGACCTCATCTCTAGCCATTAGATCCTCATAGGCACTGAGGGTACATTTCATAGCTACCTCCATATCAGTGTCTCAATTTCACGATAGAGAACTTCGGGTAATTTTGAAGTTACATATTCAAAATAGATTAGCATAGAGCATTTGTGAAATACCATTGTCAGTTGAGCTTTTATAATACAAACAGGATGCTAAATTTCTCACGTAGTATACAAATCATTGTTCTAAGAGAAAGCATATTCCCCATCTGAATTTCTGAAACTTGACCTTTTAACTGATTGAATGGGTTGCCATTCATTGGATACATATCTCAGCAATAATGCTCAAGGACAGATCTGTGGGGCAGGTCTTGGCCACTTAGTTATAGTTTTGATAATAGGGCATGCTGGCCAAGATGCTAACGAAACCAATGAATGGCTGCCAAATTATTGATAGACAAGTGATAACAGTGAGTGATGCTAAAGATTTCATATTTTTAATGAATTCATTCTATGATTAATACCTAAGATGTATTACTTGCTAATTTTCAGGAAGCAATATAAAATGATGCTTGTTCAAATAATTCTTATTTTTCTAATTTTTAAAACTAAAATGTATTATTCTAGACAACAGTTTTGCAGCTTCTGTTTCATTGTGCAGATATTTTGTAAAAAAAACTGAAAGTAAATTACACATAATTGGACTTTGCAATAGGAGCAATGTATAATAAAATAAAATAATTTTTTAAATTAAACTCTGTATATTCTAATTTGCTGACAGTTCTCCTCCTTAAGCAGTAAATTTATCATGCAGAATTTTAACATTTATGTAGAATTAAAATTTCAACACTCCATAAAGTTTCATTTTAACAGTTCCACTGAATTAAAATTTTTAAATCTTTTCTGCACCATTAAGCATTTGTTTTTTAACCATTACACTAAGTGGCTACAATTTTTGTTTGTCGAAAATGGTTTGACAGGAAATGTATCTATGAAGAGTGTTCTGTTCCAAGGATAAATTCTTAGAATAATAGGAGGAGGTGCAATGTTGTTCGACAGGGAAGGAGGAACATTTTCTAAGAGACATCCACATAATTTTATTCACATTTTAAATGCTATAAGTCAGATTCCGAATAGTAGTTCTATACGCGTTTTATGATGCTTTTACAAATCTCTTATTTGCATAATTTTTCATTTAAAAAATATTAAATATAAAATTCTAAAATGTTCTAGTTACTTGAACTACTCAGTTAGTTGAATGGCAGATAGTTGACTTTTACTGTATTTATATTTTTTCAAATATGTTCATATAATTCATAGCTTTTTTTCTCTATGTTATGTGTAGGTTGAGGCAGTCAGTTGCACTTTCAGAATCTTCTTACTCTTTACATTTGATTGGCCTAGTTCTTTGGGAATCTGAGCAAAAGGATAAGGCATTTAAAGTTTTTATTAAAGTATGAATTTTGATTTTTCTTTTTCATTTTCTATTTCAAATTAATGATTTCCCTCCATTAATCTTGTATTATTCTTTTAGGCTGCTGAGTTAGATCCATATTTTTCCAAGAATTTCTTATACCTGGGCCATTATTACTTGAATAATATATGCGATAAAAGGTAATGTATCACATATAATAATGTGTCATCTATTCACATACTGTTTTTTTGTCAAGCTGCTAAAGTATAATGTGATTTCTTTTCAGAGATGACAGAGTTTTCGATGAAACTCCCCAAAACTGTAGTATTAAGTTAAATGAAAAGCAATTATTTAATTTGTTAAAAAATATGCAGCATCACCATATCTCATGTAAAAAAGTAATGAGTCAGCTAAGGGCTTTATATATTACATTTCAGCTGAAGCAAAAAAAGTAATTCATGTGCCACATTAGAAATAATATCCATTGCAAGAAATCATAAGTAAAACATCTGAGATAAACCAATAAAAATAATCTCATTCATAGATATAGTTGATGATTTTTTCAGGGGTAATTATGGTCTAGATATAGTTGAAATTTCAGATTTTTTACTTTCTCAAATCCGGAATTTTTGAATTTGAGAAAAGTAGAATCTTCAATCAGTAAATCTGTAAAATCAAAATCTTTTTCAAATTTTTGTTTTAGAATGAATTTATCACTGAATGGCTATATAAATTTAAAGCTTTTAAAGTCAAACTTCTTGCCTGAACAAACTAAATTTATCTTACTCAAAAAAAGTTATTTTTGTTGTTTATTTTATGTGGAAATAGAAAAAAAAACTGATATTTTCAAGTTTTGGAGTAAGTATTCAGATTAAAATACTATTCGCTATTGACGAGATGATTAAATCTGTTTGAAGTTGCTTCCATTATTGAACATCAGTTTAATTATATGAATGATATTAATGTCAGAAGCTTAGATACATAGATTGAAATTCGCTCTCATTACACAGAATTGTGTATGAAGCTTTTTAATTAGAAAATTCCTCTGATTATTATTGGTAAAAGTTTTAAGAATAATTTATTGCATAACTTGGACAGTTTACTAAAATTCTTTTTATTCTATGAAACCATCCATTCTCTTCTTTCTAGAAGTTTCTCACTTCCAAAACCAACTGATATAAATACTTCAAGTTCTGATTTAATATTTAAAGAGTTAAGTTAAAAGCCATAGTCCACATCAAAACATTCTGCTGATTGCACTGAAGTTTCAGTTGTTAGCAAAGGAAACTATAAAGACAGTACCTCCCAGAAAGTAACTCCCTCTCCCCCCCAAAAAAAAAAGGCAAGCTCAGTTTGGCAATTATTTAAAAAAAAATTGTTGAGAAGACGAATAGATAGACAACTGTGTGAACTGATGTAGTGAATCATAAATTAATTTGTAATAAATTAAACAAAATTACACTCTGTGCTTTGCTAATGAAGGTTTAAAAATATATGATGAGCATGTGTGTATTTCACAACAGTATTCAGAATTGTTTAAAATTATGTTGGATTTTTACTGCACAGTATTTTTCAGGATTTTTGAAATGGGGTCTCATTCACTTCTACTTTTTCTTAATCTATAGTTTTATATTTTTTAAGCATCAAAATTGAAAATTTATGAAGATTCTTTTTTCCAAGGCAGCACTCTCCCTCTCAAAGTGAAAAAAGCAATTTTTTTTTTTCAGTTTTTAAGTCTAGAATACTTATCAGTCAGTTCTATAAGGTGAAATCTGGTAAACCACTATTATTAAGTTAGAAACTAAAAAATGATAGATTGCTGAAGTGTAAAATTGTTGAAATATTTTAACTTTTGATTAAATTAAATTTGTATTGATATTTGATTTTTATTTTAATTGTTTCTTTTTTAATTTCATTTAACTTAATTTTTATTGAAATATGAGATGTTTAATAATTGTTTCATTTTGCATGTTGATTGATTTTGTTCTACTTGTGGAATTTTATCTTTTATCCTTATATCATTGTGACTTAATGATATATGTGTCTTGATAATACTGCTTAAATAATCTGCAATGAAACTATTGAGTACTTTTAAACATGCCTAAATTTCTTCTTCTTTAAAATTAAGTAACTGTTTAAGAATTAAATAAATTAAATGTATAGACCAAAATATATGTAAAATTTATTATTTTAGTAAAGCCTGCATGTGTTATCAAAAAGCTTTTCATCTTGACAACACTGATACTAAAACTGGAATGTCTTTGAGTCATGTTTTAAAAGCTCTGGGAAAGGAGGTAATTATTTTTATTTTTTATCTATCTAAGAAGGAAATATTTTAAAACTTTTGTATCTCTGTATAGGAACTTTTTGTAATAGTTAAATGTCACAAAGGAATTGCTTAATAATTTAAAAAGTCAAAATTATTTTAGTTCATTGATTATTGCAAAATGTAATGGGCTTTCAAATATCTAAGATGAGAACAATGAATAATTTTTCTTCTTGCTATGATAATGTGTTATTTGTTCTTATTAAATGTTAAATACTTTTAGTAAATGCACTCCATTCAAAGTAGTCACTAAAATTTCTTAATAATACCTTTTTTTTTAGAACTGATTTATGCAAATGATATAAAATATTCAAGTGCTGTTTTAGTTTAGTATTTTTATATAATGTTAGAAGTTATTCTTGAATTATATTAAAATAGTTTGTATTTTGAAGAAATACATGGTGATATATGTTTTTGGTATAATTTTATACTCTCTTAATATATTGAATATATTAAAAGCAGACATATTTTATGGTAACAAATCTAAGTGAGTTGTTAATTTTATTCTGAGTGCTTGAATAGTTATAGTTTTAAGGAATGAAACTAACATTATTTTTAATATTCTTAGGAAGAAAATATGAGAATTTTAAAAATCATTACAGATAATGCCAGTTTAGGAAGGTAAGCTAAAACTTTGTGAAATGAATTTCTATGCCTTTTATCTGTTCTCTTTTATTATTAAATTTTATCTCATTTTAGTTGCAAATGGGCATGGACACAACTTGGACTATCTCAGTTGCAGAACAATATCTTTTCTGATGCCATATTTTCCCTGCAGAATGCTGTAAGAGCAGACCCAAATAGCAGGTATTTTTCATTCATTGGTATGTTTTTGTGTGCATAAAAAAGTCACATAAAATGGGACTTAAAAGTTTTTAAATTCAGTTTTAAATGTATTTTATTAGCATAATTAAATAACACTGAAGACCTAATACACTTCCACACTTTTTTTAGGTTCAAATTTCATAAAAGTGCATTTTTATATTCTGTGTTTTAATACTATATATTGAAAACTTACGTAACTCAGAATAACAGAATTGTAGTTGAAATATTTGTGATCACATTTATATAGGCTTCTCTGTATAATATTTATTCAATTGTATAATGAAAATTACACACTAATTAATTGTACAAATAAAACAATCATAAATATCTACATCTTGTCCAGGATTCGAACCCAGTCTAGCAGCATATATTGTTAGATGCTGTTTACCAATGCATCATCCATTGGGGATGGAGAAATTTATACTGTATTTATTAGTGTTCATTTTATTAGCCTGTGCAGCTATAAACAGCATGTATGATAAATCTGGAAACAAAAATTAATGTTCAGACAGTAAATTTTGCTTCATGTTGACATGAATTATTTAGCAAATAATTTTAGCAAGTTTCTAGAATCTCACCAAAGATAACAATTAGACAATATGTCTGTGTATATATTTGAATATTGTCATCTTAGTCACAGTTGTGTTTCAGATGTTTAAACCTATTAAAATCTTGTATTTCAGTGACTACCAAAAATGTAAAAAGTTCTCTGGATTAATTGTTTCTTTTTGTTTTATATTTAATCCTGATTTATTTGCTTTATAATAATCCATATAACTAGCTTTTAAACATACCTTCTTTAAATTGTATTTAAAATTTTTATGAAAAACAGTTTTATTTGAGATTTATGATAAAAACAAACTGGCAAAAGGGGGGGAAGATGATTTCAGTATCATTTTATCAAAAGCTTTATGTGTGTGGGGGGGGTTGTTTATATGTGTGCACATACATATGTATACTGAAAGAATAAATTAATCTCTGCATATTTGGTGGAAATATGCCAATGAGCAAAAATGTACCTATTTGTTGGCTAGTGGAAAGATGGCATACTTGATGCATACAATGAAAGCTCAACTCTCTAGAACACTTGGGAAGTTGTTAATTCTGGATAGGTGAGCATATGCGAAATACAACTCTCAGTCAGTATATGAAAGTAAAACATCTTATCCAGTTATAAAATGCTGTTACCATGAAAATTG
This sequence comes from Stegodyphus mimosarum, assembly GCA_000611955.2. Taxonomy (NCBI): domain Eukaryota; kingdom Metazoa; phylum Arthropoda; class Arachnida; order Araneae; family Eresidae; genus Stegodyphus; species Stegodyphus mimosarum. Next base: position 485,533 of record KK120002.1, read on the forward strand.
GTGGAGATGCTGACAACCTATGCCAGTCATTCTGGTAGAAACTTAAAGAAAAAAAATCTTTATTTAATTAGAATCATATGATACAAGTTATAAACATACATATAAAAACTTAAACTGCATAAACAATGGCATTCTCCATTGCCATTGTTTATTTGTTTTCAAATAAAGTCTCCTGTCATTAAAAGTCATTTTCATTATTACCCATAACTTTGAATATTCTATGCTATTCTATAGAAGGGAGATCTAAATTTTAACCTCTCTTCTCCCTCCAGAATCAGGAAGAGAAACAGATAAATATCAGTTAACTTAAATCTTCCTTACAAAAATTAAATTGTCTTATCGAGAATTAATCTGGTTTTCATGAAACTAAGGTGAAGATCTTGTGACTGTGTTCTGACATTACACTTATACATTAATAGCACAAAATCACACTATTTGGCAATAGTTTTTTTTTTGGTCAAAAATGATCATTAGGAAAGCATATTAAATAGAAAATCTTTTAAATAATTGTAAGTCTTTTCCCTAAAATGCATTTAATAAAACAGAAGGATTTTCATTTCATATTTTCTGAGAATAAATAGAATTCTTAAATTTTTAATTCATTAGCATTGCTCTGATGCACTCTACTTTCAAATTAATAAATTATTATGAATGTCTATCTGTCTCACTGAGTTTCTTTTATCCCCCCCATAAATCTCTCTCTAATGAGATGCAGTTCCAAAGTTTTTACTGTGGTGTATTGAGAATTTTTCTCATAAAATTGCAAGAATGTTAAAAAACGTTTCTCCTCATCACCCCAAGTGTTTTTTGTTTCTGCTAGAAGGTTCTGTAAATGTGTTCCAGTCAACATTTCTGAAGTTTAGTACATTTATTATTTTTCAGAAAGCTGAAAACATGGGAAATTAATTTCAGCTGAAGTGTGTCATACCCAGCAATTCTAGGTCTATTGAAAAACATTTGAAGAATGTTTAAAAAAAATTGGTATAAACTGGAGGTGGGCAAAATCTTTCTATTATGGGATCAGATCAGAACCAATTACTTACTGAAATGAATCGACTCTTTTTTACAACTCACAGCTCACAATAACCTTGATCTCTAATATAAGGAAAGGAGAATGCATCAAGAGTAGTTTTCAAAGGATTGAGTGAAAAGTACAAAGAACCAAGTGAGCAGTGGTACAAGAAGAATTGACTCAATCAAACTGCCAACTCATGTGACTTATTTCTTCAACTGTTAATTTTAAATTTCCCTAAAACCTCCTTTCTGCATAGAACTAACAAGAGAATTTTGAAATAAAAATTTTTTCAAAATGTTGAGAAGGAATTGCACTATTAATATAGGAGGATAAAACATTTCTTTCTCTCCTAAAATGGAAATTGAACTTTCCTGTCAGTTCACTGAGTAAAGTGAATCAGTTTCTAATAGTCCATCCTTAGACAAGTAACATATTGGGGCTTTAAAGTCTGGCCTTCATAACAAGGAAAGTAAGACTCTGAAAGAATTTGAATATTGAATAGGACCTGACTTGATTATATCTTCCATGTGATGCCTCTAATAGGGCAGTTCTTTCATATCCCTATCTTCTAGCACAGTATGACATTAAAGTCCTCCATAATCAAAAGGGGCCTGTTCAATAAACTGTTATTCCAACCATCTGAAAATGACTACAGATGTTTTATTTTTTGGTGTGTTATATAAACAAATGGTTAGAAAGGATAAATTTTCCATCCAGACTTTTAATTTAAATGCTTTAAGTCTATTAGTCTCAAGGCATTTGAATTGTATCTGGAAACTAAGCTCTGCACACTCTGTTAGACTAGTAGTGAGTTATCGCTATACCTTAACAACTCACAAAGTATTAAAGAGGGTTTAAAGTGACCTTTTTATGATTAGTCTGAACTGAACATAAAGGCACAACTTGTGTTATAGTCAAACACTGCTTGAGGATATTCAAATTAAGCAATAGCAGACAATTAAATTCAAACACAAGTAATGTAATATAAGCCTACACATCAATAGAATGAGAAATAAGCTGGCTGACTTATTAACCATCCAGTAAGTTTAAAACATTAGCTAGAGAAACCTTAGCTGAAACCAGAATGTTACTTTTAAATAGAGTTCATGAAAACTAGCCGCAGATGCAAATTTCAGAAGCTTGCGTTAAGATTCAAAGTCCTCAGCTTAAAGTTCATTTGCATCTTGGTGAGAAATGCAAAAGATGTTACTTCATATTTAACAGTTCCAGTGGCATCTGCATTTTCATTAAAAACAAACTTTTAATTCGGAGAACTTGTCTTATGTATGTTCAGCATTTAAAAGAAAAGAGTTTTAAAGCTGGAGGGTTTGTTCGGATTCTCATGGTTCTTAAAATTCTTCTTTCATTTTTAATTGATCAGGGAGATCCCAATAATTTCACAAGGACAAGATAACAGGTGAATTTTATAGAGTCTTTTAGAATTTTTCAAGGCAAGGAAACAGAAGAGATCCACAATGCCATTGCCAGGATTTGAACTCTAGACCTTTCAAATACATATCTAGTTATGTCATGAAGGCATGCAGAAAGGTGAGAAAAAATATCTTATATGCTACCTCTTTTAAAAAGTGACTGGAAATTAAAGGACCCAGTCATCATATACTGTTGGTGATGAATTATTATCTACTAACTTTTAGTTTGGATGCCATTTGTAGAATCATTTTCAGAAAATTTTTTATGTCAGGAAATTGAAGAAATCCGCAATGCCATTGTCAGGATTCTAACTCCAGACCTCCCGAATATGCATTTAGCATGCTTCCAGTTACATCACGAAGGAATGCAGAAAGGAGGAAGAGAAAAACCTTATAATTTAACCAGAAAAACCTTATAATTTTCAATGGACCTGCCCATTTAAACAAACTTTTCTCAAAGTATTGTTTTTGATTGGATCAGTCTTTGAGACTCAGCATGTCAATTTGCATTGCTATTACATAGTTGATTTATGAAAGTATAGAAAGTAACAAACATATCATGCAATTTATCATATTAGGAAGAAATATTGCAAAAATTACTAGATGATGTTATAAACTGGCAAAGAATCTATTGAAGAAAATGAGGATGGAAGTGATCACAAATTTACACACTCATGAGAACACTTTGTTCATTGTGCTGCTAATGTTGCTTGTTGCATTTTTTCTTTGTGACTAAAATGTTAATTAAAAAAAAGGAAGAATCGATACAGCATAAAAGTATACTATTTTTTTTCTCTCTGCTAATATGTAATACGTTTTACTATTTCTATATGAAATATTGTAAAATTTATTATTTGTATAGATGTAAAACTTTTAACTGAATATTTTTGATTTTTTCTTAAAAAAAAAAACATGAACCAGAACTTTTGGACCCAGTGCACACACTTGTAACTCAAGTGAACATGTGTGCTCCTGGGTTATTAAAAACAGAGAACGTTACAAGTAGGAGATTATCACCATTCTCTGGAGAGTAAGAGATAGCTCTCTTGGGTAAATTTACTGATTTGAGCAAGTTTGATTGTAGACAGTTTGTAGGCTGTGTAAAGCTAAATGTTTTATTTAGTGACTGCCAGAATTTTAGTAATTTCACAATATTGCAAGAATATACCAATAATATGTAAAATTTGTCCTAATCATAAGGCATGTAGCAGATGTATTGTAGATGCTTATGGTGACTGGGGCTTAGTGAAGTAATGTCTTAGTACACAGCAGTGTTTTTGCAGTATATCACATCAAATTTTAATGTAGGTGTTTCTGCAAGCTAATGAAGACTATTCAGTAATGAAGTAATATATGATCTACCACTTTTAATGTTAATTACTTATTTCTAAGCTGGCAACACTAAAGCACTATTCTAAATATGAAAATAAATACAAATACCAAGAGAGAGGAAAAACATGGCAATGTAAAAAATAAAATTAGACAAAGCATCAATCTTGTGTTCAACACAGATTTTAATTAAGACTCTGTTGATTTCAAGGGCAAACAGGTGCAGGTTTCTCTTCCTCAAGTGTCAAGAAATATGCAAGAAGGAAGAAGCCGTGGCCATTACACCATGTCTTTGCAGAAATAGTAATATTTCTAGAATATATATATAAATAATATAAATGGGTGAAATATTTCTAGAATTTTTTAATGTCTTATTTCAGCATTTGCTTTTTTAAAGCTATTTTATATCTGCATTCCAGTGCATGTGAAATTCTGATAAACATTGGCTGATTGATAGATGTGCAGTTTTGGGGCAAGGGTGAAATGGATATATAACTTACTAAAAGTATAATTTTTGATAGTATTAATTATAGATGGAATAAAATAAGCTGCTTCAAATCAGAAAATTTAAGGGAAGAGTGCAATTTGCTATATTAACTAAATTTAGGTTTCCCAAAATCTAATTCTTTCCCACTGCTATGTAAATAAAAGAAAATCAGTATGAACAACATCCTGTGCCAAATAAATGTCTTTGACTTTGGAAGTCAAATAGAAAAGTGCTAACTCTCCCCAACCATTCAAGGGCTAAAAGTATGGTGGTGGCTAATGTTAATATAGCATAAATCTGTATATTATCATTGGCCACGGTGTGATTCCCAATACAGCAGGTGTCTGAAAGTGACATGTAGGTATCTCAATTAGTTGGGAGAAAAATTACTTCTACAGCATGCCTGCCTTTTTCTTGAATCTTAGACTCTCTAAGGAAAGAAAATCTTTAAAAAGAAATGTGAAGAAGAAAGAAAAGAAATTTTTGTTAGTGGTCTTGTAGGTCCTGATATTAGATCATACCGGAAATTGGACATCAGGATTTCAGACTTTGTACTGTATTATGAGTTACATAATAATATTATTATGCTACAATATTTAGTATTGATTTTTTTTTATTTGTGAATTTTGACAATCATATCTGAAATGTAGATTTTGCATTTGTTACTTACTACCTTGCCTTTTTCTGATATTTTCTTTAACTTTATGTCATGTGTCTTTTATTGAGTGACAGTTTTAAGTTAACTTTATTTATTGTATGCTTTGGAAATACATAAATTGTCCACATAATAAAATATTAAATATTAAAAAGGGATAAAAAATTATGTTTACTAGAGATATGATAAGGAGTAAACTGGAAGTAATGTATCATAAAAGGCAGTATAAATTGTGTTAATTATTATAGTAATTTCTACATTTAATAAAATATAAAATTGAGATCTAGCTTCTTTTAAAAAAGCATTATTATTTTATTTGTTGTTTATTAATTGCTTTTAGTAACTTGTTAAGTGTATAATTATTTTCTGATTACATTTTTAATAAGTTTTTGAAATTGTCCAATAAGTTTTCCTGATCTTAGTTATAGTTGGGAATGTCTAGCTGATGCTTATCTAAAAAGAGGTAGCTACGAATCTGCTTTGAAGGCATTTGAAAGAGCATCAGAACTTAACCCAAAAGCTATGTATCCACTTTATCAGTAAGTATTTTTTCAGTAACTTAATACTTATCCTTATATATAGACTATTTTGTTAGGTATTTTTCAATAGGACAATTATGTCCAGTGTTTGTATCTCATGCAGTTTAGGGCTTACAGGTACATAATCTAAAAAGTATCTAAATAAAATATGAGCTGGGATATGAACTTCAAAAGGAATTTTATTTTCATGTTAGTAATTTTGTGAAGTAAATGAAATTCATTTGTTGAAATAGAATTATTGAACAGTGTAAACCTTCTCTCTCTCTTTTTTTTTCCAAACAAAGGTGTTGATGATTAACTTTTCATAAAAATGTGAGACAGTGTTGAAGTTCTAATATAATTTTCCATGAGAATTCAAAAAGTTCCAAAACTAACTTCTAAATTTTTCGCTTTGTTTTTATTTATGTTAAGATGAAATATATATGTGAGTGTGTGTATGTATATGTGTAAGATAAAAAAAATATGTAAAACAGAATACTGGCTTTAATTTGCATCAGTCCCTTTTATTCTCTATTTTAATTTTGGATATTTTTCATGTCAATACTAAACATAGTATCTGGTTGTACTAAAACTCTCTATTCCAAATTAATTATGTCATGTGATTCTTATATAATGCTAATGATGTAGATAAATCAAGCAAACAGAAACTATCTAAACCCAAACTCAAATCACTTTGAATCAAACTTTCATCTTAGATAAGTTACATTTCTTTCTGTCTAGCTTCTGTGCAGTGACATAGCTAGACTTTTTGCCACCCTTTCTAATGTACACCAAAAAGTAAAATCTATAAAATGATAAAATAGTATACAGTTAAATAAATAAAAGTTCTGTGTTAAATTATACTACAAAAAAAATCCATTGTTTTAAAGTTGTATTTTGCTTGTTTTTCTATTAGCAAAATCATCAGTGATATTCTATAAGTTTGCTTAATAATCCAGTTTCACTTCTGTAGACATTATGGCATTATTAAATACAAAATACTCATTTTTAAATCTTAGCTGTTTCTTTATTGATTAATATCTAAAAAATTCCTTTCAGACTAAGTAATACAGGAAGTGTGAGGAAAGTTTAAAGCAGAATTACACTATTTTGAATTTCATTTTGAAGGCTACATTTCAGACTAAACTGTAAAAGTTTAGAATGACTGCCCAGTGATGTACATAGAATTTTGGGGGAGGGGTGAGCTAGTGCAACTACCATCATAATATCAGAACTACCAATGTGCAATTTTTCTTATTTGTAATTTTTCCTGTTTAAAAATCAGATTTAATCTTAACATCATGTATCTGCAGTTATAATTCATTCATTCAGTTGCATTTGCAGTATGTTATTAATGATGAAAATTCAACAAAGGATTAATCAACAACTCAAAAATATGTACTTTAATCTGATGTATTAGTTTATCAGTTCAAAGATAGGGTAATCCAACTAAACACATCTCACATGTATATGTTGCACACACACACCAAAAAAAGGGACCGTTTTATATCTCTCATTCTACTGCGCTGATTGATGAAATTTAACTTGCGTTTTTCATGTCTCGAAAGCATGACTTAGTTTATATATTAGATTTATATGTAACGTTGTTCTAACATAAGCATTTTGACACAAAATTGAACTTTTTCTGAAATGGTGTGCCATTTTTTTCCATATTTTGATTCTACAATTAAATTTATGCCCAAATATTAAATTTGCTAAAGTTTGGTGAGAAACTTACCAAGAAATTGAAAAATTTATTCTGGTGCACTTTTTTCAATTTGGACCATGAATAATTCACTTAGCAAAATTCGTAATTTATGGCAACCTATTTTCCCTTCCTTTTTTTTTCCATTGTACACAAATGGAAAAAAAAGGTGCATCATTATACTTTCAAATAATTTTAACAAAGTGTGTAAAGCACATTTGACATTATCACCACTTTTAACAAATATGCCAAATTTCAGAACATGCCAATATATAAATTCACATATATCTTTGGAAGCTTTAAAAAAAAATTCTAACTTTTTGCAGGTATGCCTAGAAATCATCTACTTTAAGATGATGATAAAAATTTTATAGATTGTAATTCAAAAATTTTTTTGAAGAGCTTATAAAAGTTGTAAAAGAAAGCAAATTTTAAAAACAAAACAGAAAATAACTGTGAATTTTATTTGTATTAAGCCTAAATTTCAAACTGTGAAAAAAAGGATTGAAGTAAGTTTAATTAAAAAAAAAAAGAGATACTGACAAATACGAGGGTCAGTCAAAAAGTTAGTTGCACTGCTTAAGAAAACAAAACAGGATAGAAATTTTACAATAACTTTATTTGTATCTTAAAGTTGCATTTAAAATCTACTTTTCAACGTAATTGCCTCCATTATTTAAGCATTTGTCTAGGCGTGGTACAAGTTTTTCGATGCCTTCTGCAAAGAAATCACGTCCAATATCCGATAACCATTGTTGGGCTGTAGCTTTCACTTCGGCATCCGAATGGTACCGTCTCTTTGAATGTTCTTGTTTCAGGGGACCAAATACATGGAAGTCAGGAGGTGAAAGGTCTGGGTTATAAGGAGAGAGATTCCGCACTTCCCACCTAATCTTTTTCAGAAGTTCGCATGTTTGTTTTGCTGCATGCGGTCTTGCATTGTCATGCAGGAGCACAATGCCTTTCGACAGTTTACCTGGCCGTTGATTTTTAAGTGATTTCCGCAATCGTTTTAGCATTTCACAATAAGAAGATGCATTAATTGTGGCACCCTTCGGCATGAACTCTGTATGCACCACGCCTTCTCTATCGAAAAACAGCGTCATCATCACCTTTCCTGCAGATGGAACAGTTCGACACTTTTTTCGTGTCGGGGAACTGCAATGTTTCCATTCGAGCGAGCTGCGTTTCGTTTCAGGTGAGAAGTGGTGAATCCAAGTTTCATCTCCAGTCACAATTTTGTCCAAAAAGTCATTTCCTTCCGTTTGGTAACGTTGCAGAAATGCAAATGCACTTTCAAAACGCTTTCCTTTATGTTCCTCCGTCAATAGACGTGGCACCCATCGAGCACAAACTTTACGAAATTCAAGGTGATCGGCGATAATTTTGTGCACACTTCCATGAGAAATATCCAGTTCATTTGAGATTTTGTTTATCGTGATGCGTCTGTTTGCAAGAATGCATTCATTTACGCGAGCAGCGATTTCTGAATTTGTTGCAGTTGCTGGTCTTCCCTCTCGCTCAGCATCGTCAATATCTGTACGTCCATTTTCAAACATGTTGCACCATTTCGCGATAGCTTGGCATGACATTGCATTTTCACCATACACTTCATGCAACTGCCCATAAATTTCAGTGCAGTTGCAGCTTTTCGCCCACAAAAAACGAATCACTACACGCATTTCCAATTTGGACGCTATTTGCAGCCGTCGAGACATGTTTGAGACTGATTATCAGGAAAACTAAACTTGCCTCGTGGAAGACGCTATGTCATGTGATGCAGGTGCATGTCTGAAGTGTTGCCACAAAATTTCATCAAAATAGCCTCTGACAGAAAATTTTTACGAAGGAGTGCAACTAACTTTCTGACTGACCTACGTATGTATCCAAGTTCAATTAACATTAAGGAGCTAAAATTTTGAGAGCTAATTTTTTAAAAACTACCTGTGCTATTTTTCTAAAACTTGGCATTTTGGCATAATTTGAGTCATAAAATCAAAATATGGAAAAAATTGTTATGTCATCTTGTCAGGACTGAGTGTTTGGTGCGTATTCTTGGAAAACATCTTCATGACGACCTTAAGTCCTGATCTTGAACATTGAGCTGAATGCAGCTATGTTCTGTAGTAGAATACTGTGATTAAGTTAGAGAATAACTGCACTTGAAAGGGATTTAAAATCCTCTTTTATTAAATCACAATTATTTACAACCACTTCCCAACTCGGGAGGGATACAGAAAGTAGAGACCGCACTTGGGTCTAAAATGAACAACTGTCAATGAACAAAAATGAACAAAAATGTCAAATTTAAACTAAAGCTAAATAGAAATTAAATTAGTCATTGCTCACAGAACTATAACGTGAGGTTGGCCTCTAAACTAAATGGTACGTAGCAAGATTTAACTAATACTGACGCACTTGGAATTACTTCAATAAGCAATCACGTAAAAGTGCTACGGCTTAGAATTTAGATGCTAGCTAGTCAAATAGAGTGACCGTGGTCTGAGACTCAAAGCTTTCTCACACTGAGAGGTTCCTACCTCTCGCTTAAATATAACTTGGCTCCACTTCAAATTAGCATAAAGCTGAGACGCGCGCTTCTTCTAACTGGAAGTTGAAATGAGAACACATAGAAAAGTATAAATTAAAATAAAACTTTGTTAGTTTAACTAAAACCTTACAATTTTAGAAAAAGTCTGATTTTGTGTCAGAATAGCTAGTTGGCTGTGTATAAATCTAATATATATCCTAAGTTGTACTTTTGAGACATGAAAAATGCATGCCAAATGTTGTCAATCAGCCCAGTAGAATGTAAGATATAGAAAGAACTGTACCCTCCTTTTTTCTTTTTATTTTTTCCCCCTTTTTTCCTTTTTTTTTTTTTTTTTTTTTTTTTTTTTTTTTTTTTTTATTTTTTTTTTTTTTTTTTTTTTTTTTTTTTTTTTTTTTTTTTGCAAGATGTACCATTTCACAAGTAATTTAAAAATTTTCAAATATCTTTGAGTAGAAATTTTACCATAACCATAGTAGATTCATGTCTCTTTATTTAATGATGGAACAGTGTGTTTTCAGAGATTCTCATCTTGAAGTTAGTAAAAATTTAATATATTTTCTTGCAAAATGGAATTTCTTTTTGGAATGTTCATAGCAGAATAACAATTTCGTATCACTATCATGCAATACAAATATTTTTAATGAGGCATGCATTAGAAATTGCCAAATGGAGGGAATGAGAAACACAGTGCACTCAGAGTGCTGAAGTATATCTTTCTGTTACTTGCACAGACTTGGATATATCTAGCCTGATTACAGCACCATCATAACTTTGATCTCTCTATATTTCAAATCTAAGCCTATTGATGTTAAATTATGTATAATGGTATTAGTCAAATCTTTTCTGGCTATCAACACTATAGTTGTGAATTGTAAAAGAAGTTCTGTTAAAATAATTTTTCTTTCAAGTTCTTCTACATATCTGCCATAAATAGATATTTTCTGCTGTGAAAAAAGATCTGTAGTTTCATCAGCTATGATTGAAAAGCATTTGCTTTTCCAATAAAATTTGGAAATTTTTTTCCAAATTTAAATTAATTTTAACAATTTTCAACAATTTTATTGAAAGCTTTTATCATCTCATTATATATTTTTGGTGATTATATATGTTGTGTTATAGCTGCATAATTTTTTAATATGTCATCATATCAATGTTAATTGATTTGAAATACAGCCTTCTTTGAAGTGAGGAAGATGAGAAAATCAGTAATATGTGTTGCCTCCACATTTGTCAATAACCACTGCCTACATGCTACAGCAAAAGAGGCTTTGGATGTGTTGTTGGGAAATGGCAGCCCATACTGCATCCACACATATCCAAAGTTCATCTGATGTACCCATGGGTACAGTATACTGGGCTAGGCATTCTCCAGTCATTGACCAGACATGTTCGTTGAGCATTAGATCTGGTGAAGACAAGGCCAAGGTGACAATGCAATGTCTGATCATGGTCCATATGGGTGTCCATCTCCACCATTCAGTGCACCTTTGCTAATGCAAATACCTGTGGTTAAAGTTAAGGGTAAGTGAAGCAATGGACGCCTAGCTGGCAGTACATTGAATTGTTTGTGCAGACACCAACTATTGTGTTACAGACTGCGCTCATTGTGACATGGTCGTGAATATGGCTGTATGCTGTATCACTGCCATGCACATGATATGCCTGTCGTCCCATGGAGTGGTGTGAGTTGCAATGAGGTGGTTGCACTTGCATCTGTCCATCAGTTATTTCCTCCTGCATCCACTGATTCCATATTTGCTTTGCTGTTGCTTGGCTATGTCTGACATGATGATCAATTTCACAGAAGGATAATCCAAAAATCTCCATATGCAGTGATTCTGACTCAGTCTAACTCAGAAATGTGCTCAAATGATACTCATGTTTTGCTATGAAGCATACTGAAGCTACACACAGAAAAAATCTCTTGAGAGAACAAGTCATGTTGTTCAAAACAGCTATCTGTCCTTCTCCTTTAAAATATGGATTATGGGTAGCACTGCAGTCACCCATGATGTGCGCATCCACTGAAATCGTAATCATTTGCATATTCTATTAGGGTGTACATATGATGCAAGTTTCATGCTCTTTGAATGCTTTCTTCTTAGTGTTGCATTTTCAATGGACAGCAGTTTATTTTCTTAATTAAAATATGTGTTAAAATTTTCTGCTGCTTTTGAAAATTTAATTAATTATGTAAATTTTGATTTTATTGTTTCATACTGATTACTTTATTAATTAATACTTCATTTCATTCTTTATTAATTAATAACATATACTAGATCAATAAAAAGAAATGAAATTAATGAAATATGCTGCTTATATAGTACTTTACATTTTTGAGTGAATTAGAATGTTATCCCTTGGAATATTAAATTAAATAGTTGAAATATGTGATCTGTTCTACTCATATTTAGTGGTTAAATAAAATATATATATATATATTCCTAGACCTTTTCTTTGAATTAATTTATTCAAAAACTTTTGCTTTGTTTTGTTTAATTTACTGTAACACATTTTAGAATTGCAACCATACAAAAAGTACGAGGATTTTTCACTGAAGCAATTGAACAGTTTAAGAGCCTTTTGGATATAGTTTCCTCTTACGTGCCAGCGTTAATAGGTATTGCTGTTGCTTGTTAATATTTTTAAATGTCTGTGTTTTTATTTTTAAAAATTTAAGCTGGAGACAAAAATTCTAATATTAAAGTAAAATATAAGAAATAGAAGGCTTTCTTATATGTATTATATTATTTTTAAGTTTTTAAAAATTTTAGGAAACAAATTCTATTTTTTTATATATCTATAGGAAAGGGAAAGTATATAATTAGGAAATATTTTATAGGTTTGGCAGAAACATATGTCTTGTCAGCTAAAAAGGCTTTTGGGGTTTGTTTATTTGGACTGTCTCGTGATTATTGTCAAGAAGCATTGCAGGTACTTGCCAGGTAAATTTATTATTACTTTTGTATTTTTACTATTTTTGATTAATTTACTTTTGTCTGAATTATTTTTCATTTCTGTTAAAGTAATTATAAGCAAGCAAATGTTAATAACATTAAATATGCTTCAGTATGTTTCCACTTTGAAAATGTCAAACTTGTCCTGTTAGGATGCAAAAATTTTATTTTGGAATAGGACTTAAATTTGATGAGTCACAACTATATGCACTGCACTTCTTTATCTCTTTCAAGACAATGCTAGGACTGCCCATGAGTGTCAGGATGCCTGTTGCTAATGTTCGGTAAATAATCCAAACTATAGCTCTGAATTTTTCAAGTGATTTTGTGTTTTTTCGTATGAATTTTTTATAAATTAATTTACAATGTATTTTAAATGAGAAAAATCAAGCAATGAAGAAAATGGTTAGGATCGCCAATCACTGCGGAGGTGATAGAGATTGTTGAAAAATACAAAGATGGCATGTGTATCCAGAAACTTGGTTATTGCATACTATCTGCTGAGTGTTATGGTGTCTGCAGTTGTGAAAAACAAAGATGATATTAAATTCAGTAACATTGCAAGGGGGAGGAAATTGATTACCAAACAAAAATCAGAGATGTTAGAGCACGTTGAAAAATTGCTTTTGATCTGCATTGCCGCAAAACATTTATGTACAGTATATATTTCAGTAGTAATTAGTGTTATAATAGCAATCAGAAATTTTTATTATTTTAACCTTTATTTCTTTTTGGAAAATTTTGTTTGGTATGTGTCCAAGGATCTGGAATAGATTAATGATTTGTACTGAGTTACCACTATATAATCTATTTATTGAAAACAGCAAAATATTCCATTTTATTTATCAGAAAAATTGTATTTTATTTAGGCAAATAAAATGCATTTTCCAGGAGTTCTATATTTATTGCAAGGATTGTCATAATTAGTGCTGTTGTTGCAGCCCTGATTGATATAGTGTTTTGCCGTGACATTTGGCACAGTTTCAAATCCCAGTGTGAGACTTGGATATTTGTAAGAGTATAGCATCTTTGCAGCATGGGGATGCTTAAACTACATGGCTAGCTGAAAATTCTGTCAAGTGATTTGGTGGTAGGGGAAGAGGGATGGGAGACTTTTGGACCTATCCCTCCTGGAGATTTTCCTTCAAAATGGGAACAGAACTTTCAAAATAATTCTGCATCATATTATTCTTTTGAATGAAAACAATGACAGAATGCAATCTGGTGCTTCTTACCATGATAAAATCCATGGACTTCTCAGGCAAGTGAGATAGGACAAACAAAGAAGAAGAATAGTTAAGCATATTGATCATGTTTGATATATATAATTTGAAATACATTATAAGAACCCAAACTCTTAATATTGATTTCTGGTTTGTTAAGTGACTCAAAAACAGTTGGAGTGTTATTAGCTTAATTTGATATTAGCAGTTTGTTTAATGTTACATAAAGTTTTCATAATTTTTTACTCAAAGATTGTTTTCAAATTTTAGAGTTGCTGCTTCAAATTCAAGACTTGCATGTCTGTGGAAATTAGCTGGTGATGCTTGCACACTGTCTTTTAATTTTGATGATAAGTGGTTTCCACTTAGTATACCTCCAGAATTACATCAAAAGGCAGAAGAATGTGATGCTCTTACATGCAGTAAATCTGAAGTTCTTCAGTTTGGATCAAAGTAAGAGTTCTTTAGAGAATAGAAAACTTCTAAATAATTGTTTCTTTTCAATGTGAATGTATGAAACGGAATTTCATGTAAGAAATTTATATTTGCAAAAGTTTACAAAAGAGCTGTGTGAGGTTGTTTATTGATTTCTAGTAATTATTAATATTTTCATTTTTATAAAAGGTAGTACAATCATGTTTATGCATTTAAAGATCAATAATAAGCCAATTAATAATATTTAAAAATTAAAACCAAAGCAAGCATTATATAATAATAGTGATATAAATATTTTTGTTCTAATATTGTACATAGATTATACTTTTGGGTTATTGGAGGAATTAAAGCAACAAGAATCAGCATAATATTCATATTTATTGCTTTAACTCCTCCAGTAATCGTTATTCAGAGTGTTATTTTAACTCAAATATAATTCAAGATTATATCCATTAGGGTTTAACCCTCTGAGGGGCATTGCTTTTTGAATCTACTTAGGAAGACCAGTATTAAAACATCATTTATTAGCTAAATTTTTAATTTCTTATTTTAGTCTGTGTTTTCATAAACTTCTTTTCATTAAGATAGTATTTACATCATTAAAGAAAGCAAGAAAGCAAAATATTTTTAATTATAAGGTAATATACAAATATATTATATGTATACCAAATAACAAAATATCTCATGACCGAATATGTGTGGTCATGCCATTCAGGGGATTAGTACATAATTGTTTTTAAGATTTATTGCAGTAGTATTACAACACATACATGAATTATATTTTAATTTATAATGATTGTAATATATTCCAAAAAAGATACTGAAAAGGTATCTAATTGTTCTTTGCATGAAAACGTATGGAATTTTTTATGTTTAATTTCTGAAAACATAATTAACATTTACTAACTTCATCTGTGGAGGGGCTATATAAAAAATTAGATTTTATATTTGCAGAATCCTCTTACAACAGTATTGAAACAATTTTTGTAAAATTAAGTACATTTTTTAAGAAATTTTGTAACTGAATGCAGAATTCTAAAATCAGCATTTAATGAAATAAAATCGGTAGGCATCTTTTCTAAACACTCTGTTTGTATGACTTCTAATGTTAGTTTTTCATTGATTCTGGCACACAGTATGTGTGCCTATATGTATAAAAAAATTATTTTTTTTAATTGTTATCATTCAATTTTCATTATAGGTTCTTTGGTCGGGCATTAATTATTAAAGAGAATGTCAGTACTCTTTGGCATGATTTAGGGGTTACTTATCATCTACAGTCTATGCATTCTGTAGACAACAATGAAAAATTAGACTTTGCTAAGAAAGCGCTTATTTGTTTTCAAAAAGCTGTGTGTATATCGCCAAATTATGAAGTTCATTGGACAGCTCTGGGGGTAGTTGCTGCAGGAAAAGGTATTTTAAATTATTTCCTAACAAAGCAGTTTTTTTTTTTGTTAATAATTGTTAAGAATTATTGGGTTAATTTTATCTATATTATTTCTTCTAATTATGTAAATGTAAAATTTCCAATGTAGATATGTAAAGATATTTAAAATTTCAACAGTGCTACATTTTTTATTATATACAAGAATATAAACATCTAAAAGCTGTGTAAATTCGAAGGATTATGCCATTTACTTTCCTGGAAAGGTATTATTGTTATTTTTTTATGTACGAATGTTCATGTGTTTAATATTTTATGTCATTTGGAAAATATCAGTTGGCATATTATTGAAATAAGTTAATGGGACTGTTTAAAACGTTATTCTTATTTCTTTATTCTATAAAATTCTTAATTCCCTGTGCAGTTGTATAAATAACAGTGAAATGAATATTTTTATTTCAGTGTGATATAGCTGTATTTGTCTATTTAAAAAAAACTGTCTTATAATGTGCAAATATTCACCAACTTTGAAAAAAAGGGAAATTTATATTTTCTTACTGTCATGTTTTTAAAATACAATTTTTATACTTTGGCATTATTGCAGAATTACGAGACTCTGCTTTTGGACAGCATGCTTTAATTAAATCATTGCAACTCAATAGAAATGTAAGAATATTTTTTATTTCTTTTGTGTACTGATAATTATATATATATATATATGCACCTATACTTATGCATTTATATATATCTATATATACATTTATTTAATGTTTATCTTCTGTATCTCTTTCACTCTGTTAGAATGCTGAAACATGGACAAATTTAGGAGTTTTATACTTGGAAAATGAAAATATTGAGGTAATTTGAAGAACATAATACAATTTTTACCTAGCATATATATATGAAGGCTCTGAAGAAGAGTATTTAATCAAATTTAAAAGTACATTCAGTTTTATAGTTTACTGTAGATATTTGAAAATATTTATTCTGTTAATTTATTTAGGCTTTGGGTTTAATATTAGTATGAAGTATCTAATCAGCAAGAGCATCTTTTCAGAAACACTATCTCTTTTTGTATGTGTGTGTGTATGTGTGTAATAATAAATGCAAGGAAAAGACGGAGCAACGTCAATGCATAATAGCTATAATAGGTAAAGAAGCTATAATAGGTAAGCAAGCAGTTTTAATTCCATTTTTATTTTCCAGTTGACGTTCATGGCCACAATCACTTGGCACTCTAGTTGTGCAGATTCAAGAACATTTACATTTTGGAAAGTATTTTCTCGAGAAGGTTGCCAAATTTTTAGATAGCCAATTCTTGCTTCAGTTGTGAATCATTTCTTTTCTGCTATGATTTAGTTGAAAAACATTCTGCTTTCACCAGCACTATCAAATAGCTCTCCACAATAGCCATACAATCTGCATTTGATGTTTTATCAGGATGTGTGGAATATTGTGTTGATATTTCATGTTTTCTGACAAAATATAATGGTATATATATAACTCATGAATCAGAATTTTGTGACAACCACCATAACTTTTCCCTGCTGTAAAAATGTCTGTGGTTTGAGACTGGAAATTTTTATAATTCTTGGATCATGTTGTCTGTCTTTACTGTTGTTAATTGATTAATATTTTCATCATGCTTTAAAATGTCACTAATCTGGGAAAAATATTTGTGCCGTTTAAAAACCAAGTTTTCTTTAGTTGTTGATAAGCCTTGTTTCTAAGTTCCTTGTTCAGAAAAAAGTACCAAACAGCATGGCTTTAACAAAAAAAAAAAAAAGCTATTTGTTATTGCTCAAAGCTGTAAATTGTATAATTTATAGCTATTATTTATTAATTTGTGGCAATAATTTAACCTTCAAGTGCTGTATTTAAATTATATATTGTTAGTATTGTTAATTAACTTAAAAAGTAACTATGAACATTACTATACATTTTTATTGCAAAGCTGATAATTTTCCTTTCATTTTATTTTCATAGCTATCACATATTGCCTTTAGAATGGCTCAATCAGCTGAACCAACATATCCTTTGAGTTGGGTGGGCCAAGCATTTATTGCAGATAAAGTAAAACACAGTGAAACTATGGATCTTTATAGACATGCAACTGCACTGGGATCTCATGTAAGTATGTTGTTATTTTGCCGTCCAGATGGTATAGTGGTTTGTGATGCTGACTGCTGTACTGATAGGCCCGCGTTCGAATACTGGAGAAGGCATGGATGTTTTTAACCCTTAGCGCTCTGCACATTTTTGTACCACTGCCTACCAGCAACTCTGGCACATTTTTGCAGTTGCAACAGTTTTGTTTTTCATATAATTTTGGTTTCTTCAGGCATGTTGAAACACCTTTTCTGTTTGTTTGTATGGTACTGGTCAAGTGGCACTTAATTTTTCTTAACACTTGAAAATCAAACATGTCTTCATTACCACTCAACTCTAAATTTGCATCATAATAATTATTTTTTTTCCATGTTGCTAACCATAAAAAAGGTCAAAAAATGGTTTACTCGTACAGAGACTGAGCACATTTTAACTGCAGATAACAATTGCCAACACCAATGGTACCGCAACATCTTAAGTGTAATCATGTTAAAAACATTTGTCTGCACAGTGGAGCCTACGGAGCTGCAGAACAAATGCCAGGTGGCCCCATAGCAGAGCCAACATAGCTGCAAAACAAATGCCACATGGCCCCGTAGTGGAACCAACAGAGTGCTAAGGGTTAAATGTCTGTGTAGCAAGGGGACACTCAAAATACATGGTGACTTTAAAGTCCTGTTGAGTGATTGTTGGTAGGGGATGAGGGGTAAGAGATGCCTTAATTCCCCACAAGATGTTCTCCATTAGAATAGAGATGGAAGTGCACAGTTGTGTAGTGAGATTATACATGTACAATCTATTCATATAATGTTTAAGAATGCTGGTTGCCATATTATTGGGCCCAGCAGTCGAGTCCAAGAGAACGCATCTATGTTTATAGGCGTGTAATGTCTGCAGCAGTACTTAAAATATTGGCAAGCCCAAATTTCTCCTAAGTGGTTTAGTGGTAGGTGGAAAACTGTTAGAAATCCTCAGATCATGTTGGAGTTTTTTAGAACTTAAGAGTTTATGTTTATGTTTTAAGTTCAATATCAAATGAAAGTCAATATTTGGATAACCATTCTAGATAACATGAATATGTAAAGTTTGTGACATACATGATAAACACAATATACAGTAAAGCTAGTTTTCAAAGACAGTAAATAGTGGCCACAATTTAGCTCCAACAGAATAATTAAATTAATGCGTTGTGTAAAATACTATTGGGTCCAGTGCACTAAATTAAAAAGTGAAAACATTACAAGAAAAGTTAAAATTAATTATAGAATTTATTAAGAGATACTGACTTAATACAGAATTTTACAATGGTGGCGGTGGTGAGTAATATCATAAACAGAATTTTCATACCGTTCCAAACAGTGAAGAGTACATTTTTGATACATGCAGCCTTAGACATCAGACAAGCGAACTTCTGCCACGTCGCAGCGCAGCCTCTCTTTTTTTTTGTTTTTTTTGCTAAAAAGAAAAGAATGAAAATTAGAAATCTGAACAGGAAAAGGTAGCTTCGGAGCCTTCCGCCCCTTCTGTGTGGGATTCGTCCTCATTTCGTCGCCCAACCTAGGTGGTTTTTCTCCTCCATTTCCTTCATACATCGCTCTATGAACGCAGACAGCAACTCTCGTGGCTCCAGATACTACTTTTCTCGTCGTCGCCAATGTCTCTCTCCCCGATCCAGTCTCTGTCTGTGTCTGTCTGACTGACGTCGTAGCTAGCTCCCAGCCTTTTTACTCCTTTCGCCAAAAAATGCTCGTTTGGCGATTTTAGATGGTAAGAAAACAGCCAACAGCCCGGCAACCCCAGGGGGAAAACACACAGGAAGGTGAAGCCAATGTAGTTCGAACTCCAGAAATTGGCGAATAATCGCTGATCCACCAAGGTCAGTCACCTCTCAGCAGAACTAGCCTCATCAAGGGGTCTCACTCCAGCACAGAAAAAGCCTGCAAGTAAGGAAATCGCCCCGTCCCCACGACCTTGGCGTAAGGTTGGTAACGTTGAAATTACCCTCTCCAGCAGGGTGCAGAAGTTTCCCATGATGACAGATGCTTCCCAGACCCAGTCTGGCGTGAAAAACAAGATCGTAAATAATTTGGAATCCCCGCAAGGCAACGGAAAAATTTTCGAAAGAATATGGTATTAGTTTTTTATTTTAAACACAAATTAACTTCAATGCTGAAAGTACTTCAATTAAAATATAATAATTACATAGATAATTTTCTTGGGTTTATTACAACACCAAACACGACCACCATAGTAAGGAAATAAAAATTACTTCAGTTAAAATATAATAATCAAGTATGAAAAAAAATGTATGTTCTCCACAACACCAAAACGACCACCATAGTCAGAAAATATGGATCCCAAAATTAGCAGAAAAGGGGGCACGTTAACTTAACTAAGACTTTAAACACCAACTTGTGTAAACAAAACTTTAGAAGAACTTTAAAAAATTGACCTTAAGGGTCAACTTAACAAGAAATTAACATTAACAACCAAGTTAAGAAAAAAATATTAACTAAACAAAAATTTAAATAGTTAACCAACCAAAAGTAAAAGAAGAAAAATTAATTACTCAAGCAACTTAAAAATTAGCGTTAACCAAAACTGTCAAGAGAACAAATTAAGAGACAACAATTACTTTTCAACAAGGCAAAGAAACTTAAGTTCAACTACAAAAATAAAAACAAATTAATCTTTAAGTCTGAAGCAAAATAAGTTAAATCATTACCTTTAAAACATTTTAAATCACAACTGAAATATGTAATACATAACAATCATTACCTGAGGTGATGTACGTCTAAATTAGGGCAGAAGTGTAACTATATGTTTATCATCAGTGGTAAAATTCTGATGTCCCATTCACTTTTACTTGTATCTGTGGTAGTTTTTTATCATTAGAAATGACATTATCTACTTCAGTTTTGCCATACCTTTATGAAACACGTCATAAGAATTTTTATTTATAAGAAGCAAAGTTTGGAAATGATGTTAATAATGCTGGTAGTTTAAATTGTTTTCATACTTTTTAAAGTATGTGTAAACATGCCATATAAAAATAAGTATGTTAAAATAAAATATATAATATATATATATATGTATATATATATGCATATAAAGGTAGTATAAGCATAAAAAAGAATGTCACATCCATAGTATTTATTCATATAAGAAAAAAATCTTGTCGTATGTCACCTCTTGCAGTCTTCAATGATTTGATTGAATTTAAATGAAAATTTACTGTTTAAAGGCATATTATTGATATGATTAGGTAGATTTTTTTTTTAAATGCTGATGATTTCTTCCCAAAAAGCTATAGTTTTCAAAGAGGAAGAAATTCTTCTAGTTAGGTTTAATATGGTTCATTTTATAAACGTTAAATACTATTAATTCAAGAAATCGTGTGAAAGATGTCTCCTGTTTGCTTTTATGGGGATAGTAATCAGTTTTATCTCTATTCAAATGATTTAATCACTGTAACAGAAACATTACATATGATTTATAATATATTATTTCCTGAAGGAAAATCTATACATGTTTCTTCTTTGCTGATTTAGTGAACACACAAGTAAATCAGGTGCATTGCTGTAATGGCTTTCATTGCTATGTGAAGAAGAATGAATGTATTTTATAGATATAATTATAATCCATCAAGAGCAAGTAATTTTCTGTAAAATTCTGGAATATGAACTTTATATATAAATGCACTTCCAGAAATTTAGACTTTAGAAAATCACTTAGAATGGTCACTTTCTCATTTAGAGAAGTTCACTTAAAAATTAGTTATCTTTCATATTAAAATGGTAAAAGATTAACAAGCTTCAGAAAGTTTGCAGAAAATATTTTACCTATTTCATATCTGATATTTTATCAGCCCATGACTCTCTTTTCCACTTACTAGCTCTGCACTCTTCTGTTTAAAAATGTTATTACTGTTAACGAATAGTTTTTTATTACTGTTTGTTAGTCAAGTCTTAATATAAAGACAATGTTAAGTCATTATACTCTGTAGTTGTACATTATAATAAATAGAAATAATATTCTAAAATATTATTTCTATATATTACTTTTATTTGCTTTGAAATAATAAGTTATAAGGTATATCTCCCACATTCTTAGCGTGCCTTCGTGGTGTAATGGTCAGTACACTGAGCCGGTAATTCAGAGGTCCGTGGTTCGATCCCCGGCGAAGGCAGTGCATATTTTTCATCGTTCCTGCTTCCAAAAAAACCTAATGTCTGTACACTGGCGCCCGAACTAAAAGGGTTGTGGAGGATGATGACCCACACCCAGGATTTGGCGACTAGGTCCCCTAAAACCCTAGTCGCCCTTTAAAAAGGGGAGTATATAAGGTATATCTCCCACATTCTTAGCGTGCCTTCGTGGTGTAATGGTCAGCACACTGAGCCGGTAATTCAGAGGTCCGTGGTTCGATCCCCGGCGAAGGCAGTGCATATTTTTCATCGTTCCTGCTTCCAAAAAAACCTAATGTCTCTACAAAGTAAGATCAATTTTTCTAATGATCTTTGTTTAATCCTTATAATTTACAGTAAGCATATAAAAACAGTCATTTACTCATACTTAATTTGGTAACTAGTTTATTATGATGATTAAGAAAATAGTTCCTTTTGGTCATAGAAAATCAGAAATTGAATTTCTGTGAAAGGTTTATATTATATGTGGGAAAATTTTGCTTTATTATATCAAGGTAGTGCTTGTTATTTTACCCCTCTTTTACAGAGAAATTATAATACTCATTGATAAAAAGATAAGATTTTTCATTTAAATAGACCCCCCTCCCAAAAAATGCTTTTTTTTTTATTTTACTCTGCCATATATCAGTATATGTACTTTAAAATGTAGCATATTATTCCTTCTAAGATAAAACAGTAAGTTTTGCATAGTGAAATTAGCATTATTATTATTATTACAGATAAAATAATAATTAATTATTGATTATATTAAGTACTTATTTCTTTTTTTAGAATTTTTGTTTGAAGATCTCTCTTTTAATGCCTACTAAGCTTAAAAATTTTAATTTTTTAAAATAGACAGCTGGGTTTCTTTAATATAACATTAAGTAAAACTTAAATATATTACAAAATATTTTTGAATTTTGAATTTCATAAATTAATATGGTTAAGATATTTACACAGTTCCATTTTTGTAAATTATAGAGACTTATTTTTAATAATTATTGGTTAAGTGAGCTCTCATTTCAGATGCTTGGCATGCACAATTATAAAAGCATTAAGTTGTTAATTAAATTTTATGAATAATTCCTTACTTATGTACAGAGAGCATCCATTTTGAACTTTATGTTCATTATTCCGAATGCTGGGTAGCACTTGAAAATTTTAGGTCAAGAAATCTGCTTTTATCTTGGTTTGTTTATGATTAGAAAACTTGCTAATTTAAATTTTTTTTGTTAATTTTAGCTTTGAGTTGTTGAAAATCTTTTCATACATGATATAATGTATTTGTTGTTTAATTTTATGAAATTGTATTTCTTATTGTTATTTATGAAAGATTAAAAATTCAATAAAATAATAAGCTTATCCATTTATTATTTTTATTTCATCCTTTTTTTCATTTAAATCAGCCTGAAGCTCTTTTGGGATATTCCAGATCTGTGTGTGAAATGCTATTAAATACAATAAATAAAGATACAGAATCCTATAAATACAACATAGAGCAAATGAATGCTGTTGTAGTTGCTGTTGACTGTGCAACAAAATTTGTAGGTATAGATGCTTTTCTTATTTTCATGATTCATGGTTTTATGTTTGAATGATCTCAGATAAAATATGTGCTGTTACCTGCTTGCTTGTTTGTTGTGGAAAAGCTACTCCAAGATAGTATATACAATAGCATTATAAAAGATATTTACAAGGTATTTATTAAAAGTAGTAAATTTTGCTAGAATTTTTTATATCTAATTTTTCATTTTGATTATGTTGATTTAAATAATTAAATATGTGTTTGGAATCATATATATCAGTATTAAAACAGTGTGAGAAAATACTGCTTTTTATTCAGGGAATTCAAATATCAAATGTTCTTCTTTTATGCTTTTCAAGCTGGAAACTTTTACATTATGAAGCCTATCATAATTTTGTAATTCTGATATCTATTTCTTTGAACAATAGTTTTCTTCTGCAGTTTTTATCTCTTGGTGAAATTCTTCCTTACTTGTAGGGATTTGAAACAAATGTTAAATTTTTCAAATGATGAGAACAACATTTCCAATGAGGATAGCAAAAGAAGCTTCTCATTGTCTAAGTTTCTCATTTACATTCTTCTGTCATTTTAAATTTTCAATTTCCATATATTTAACATTAAAATCTGATTTCAATAAGCAAGTGCATACTGTTTTAATTTTTGTAAGTATTTGTGTTTATTGGGAATTAATATTTTTGTATTATGTGTTTGTTTTAATTTATTTATTAATTTGATGCACTTTGTATGGTAATTTAATGTTAAATAACATTGTGTATTTTATTTACTTTAATGAAATTTCTCGGTATCTATATGTGTTCATATTTATAATGCATTATGCTTAGATCTTTCAATTCTGAGTTGATTGACACTGGAGTTGTAAATATAGCTCGAGTACAGTTGGAGATATCAGCAGAAAAGCTTTTACTGGGCATTAATATCAAATTTATCACTTGAAGTGTAGTGGCTCACAAACTGAGGACGACTCTCAAAGCACAGAATCCAAACCTAAAGCTTTTAAAAACATAAAACATACTTTTTTAAGTATGGGCCAGAAAGTTATTTTTTAGTTTATAATGTGGGCAGGGCTCAATGGTGCTTTTATGACAATCTTTTGCAGCACATTTATTGTTTGCCAGGACATGATGGGGATTAGGAGGACATTTCTACACATTAGAATTTTTTTAAGATTACAGTTTAAAATAGCATTTTATGCTCTTAATTTCATATTTCTTTAATAAGCCGTAGATGGCAAGCACAAGGTCATAATGGCTACACATGTTTGTCAGCCAGGGAAATACAGGGTGTTTATAAGGCCCGGACCCATTTTGATGTTTAATAACTCATAAAATAATGAAGATATAAACAAACTTATGGCATCTATTGATGGAATAACTTATATATTTTCTTTTTCAGGTTTGAATATCTTTACTTTTGTAAATATCGTCTGCGCGTGTGGTAAATTTCAGATAATTTCATTTTCCAGTCTAAATATCTATTCTTTTCTAAATATCATCTGCTTATTAATTGCATTTTTCTCTCTTTTGTTTTTGACAACTATTGCAATGTTATGTAATTACCCCCATCAATACAGAAAGGCACAAAGGGATTCCCCAAAGGTTAATGTGTGATGTGGACTAATGTATGACCAAGTCATTGGGCCTTTCTTTTTTACAGAAAAGACGGTCTTATTAGTCGTATACTTAGACATGTTGGAAAACTAAGAATTTACCAAAAAGATCCTCCATTCAAAAGCAACATCTTGAGGTGGAAAAAGAATTTTCTAGAAACTGGAAGTATCGCAGATAAGAAACGTTCTGAACGTCCCTGCACAAGTGATTTTGATGTTGAACATGTCAAAGAGACATTTTTACACAATCCTAGAAGACCTGTGAGATCAGTGGCAAGAGAATTGGATATGCCAATTTGAACGATGTACAAGGTTATTCAGAAAAAATTTAGACTGCGTGCTTACAAAGTTCAAATTGTTCAAGTTTTGGAACCGGAGGATGGCCTTTGCAACGGATATGCTAAGGAGGATAGAAAATGATGCTGAATTTCTGAAGCACATAATGTTCTCCAATGAAGTAGCCTTTCATCTTTATGGCATTGTTAATCGCCATAATGTGTGCATATGGGGATTTGAAAACTCCCATGAATACCGTGAGGCACAAGGGGATTCCCCAAAGGTTAATGTGTGGTGTGGACTAATGCACAACCGAGTCATTGGGCTTTTTT
>KK120002.1:518034-578350 GCA_000611955.2 Stegodyphus mimosarum
AAAAAAAAAAAAAAAAAAGATATCATCATAAATTTAAAACTCTGCTGTCTCATTTCATGCATTCATTATTTGTATATTTTACAGTGTGATTGGATTAATCAGTGAAGCTATTAAAGAATTTCTTATGTTAAAGAAAGTGGACTCAGCTCTCCTGTGCAGTTTTGCATTAACATTACATAAAGCAAAAGAGTATGAAAAAGCCTTAAAATGTATGATATATTGTAATGAACTTAAGCTTATTTTTTTCTTATTATACATAATTCTTATGAAATTTAACATTTCTTATGAGAGTTTTCCATATGCTGTCTTAAACTGTAATTTAACCTTAAGCAGAGCTTAATTTCTAAAATTAGAAGTACTAAACCCTATATGACTGTATAAATTACATAACTGTCTGGAATGTTGGAACAAAAATAAATAAATGCAATAGTTAGAAATGAAATGCTAGTAAATTAAGTGGACAATAATATGGTAAATAGCTTAACTAAAGTAAGTGTATCATAAAAATGAAGTAATGTAATATAGCAAAAAGAAGGTGAATAAATTAATATTAATATAAAATTATATGAGGGATAAAAGAAAAGTAAAAAGTTTGAATAATATTCATGGAACCTGAGTAAATTTTACCTTTATTTTGGCTTCTAATCCATTAAAACTTTCATTATTGGATGGCACAGCTACTAAATATTTCAGTTCCTGTAATGTGAGGTATTTCTTCCCCATCTGTAATATACACCCCCATCAGAGAAAAGTAAGACATAAATACAATAGTTTCAGTCTTATCTGCTAAAAGAAATACTTAATGAATATGAAAATGTTCTTCTAATATTGTTATTTAATTATGTCACAAACTGCAAAGCTGATCTCATTTTGAGCTTCAGCACACATTGGCTAAAATTGTAGTTTCTGTAAAAAAACTGAAATGTACTGGAACTAGGCTTTAGTGAACTCTGGCTTAATTTAAAAATTAACTTTGTCATAGCTAATGTTCTGGTAACAAATATCCATTATTTAGGTAACCTTTTTTGGCCTACCAGTGACTAATGAATAAGATCGCTGAAAACTGTTATTTCAACCTGAGCTTAAGGGGAAAAAAGGTAAATAATATTTTGAAAAAAAAAAATATTCTGGGGGGGAAAATAAATAATAATTTGTTTACATGGAATTTTCATGAACATAAACCAGTTTCACTTAGAGGTTATGCTTTCCTTTGGACAGATAACTCTCACATATTTTGCTTTAATCGGTTAATCAACCAGTTGCAGCATTTTTGTAATAAACATTGACTAGAGTTAAATATTGTAGGTCTAATAAATATATTAAAAAATTATCTCATAAAATACACTAGGTAACATAAAAAATTTGAGAATTATCAGTGATCTAATAATTGCTTCATTATTTGGAAGAAGTTATTTTGCTTCAAATTTTTTCTGTGACAGTATTTGTAAAATATAACTTATTACTTAATTAACAAAAATCTTTACATTATAAATATAATTATGCTTGAAAAGTGTTTGTAGCTGTATTTATTATATTGATTAAATTTGGTTTTATGTTATGATTAAGTCAATTAAGATTAATATGTTCAGTAGGTAGTAATTATAAAATTTATTTTGAAGCTGTCAGGTTTTTTTTTTATATATATATATAATTCCTAATGTCAGAGTGAAAATTTAGTCATCTTGTAAAAATTTAAATAAATACATCAAGTATCGATTAAATGATAGTGCAGATTCTCGTACAAATTATTGCTTGGACATATTATAAATCTGAATATATGTTTAATTAATTAAATCAATTGGATATTTTGATTGCACTACAAAATTATTATAGGGTATGTAATATACAGTAACTATTAGAAAATGTCTGTTATTAATTACACTAATGGTATCAATATTAATATTCTTAAGGAATATGCATATTCAATTTATTATAAGCGATATACTGTCTTCATTTGATGGAAAAATTAAAAATTGTTACATTATGTGAATGTTGGATGATTCATGCAGTAAAAGGTCTGAAGTGAGAATGATCTAGTGTGCTCCCTGATGGCATTAAAGCATTTCTTTTTTATTGATATTAATACTGGAAAGAAACTGATTTCTTTCTTTTAAAATTTGATACATATTTCTTGCATTTATTGACATTGATTTTCTTTAGTATTCAAGCAAGCTTTTGATAAAGCTGAGAAACCAGGAGATAAGTCTCACATAAAAGTTGCCATGGCTATGGTAGCCAGAAATTTGCAGGGGCCAGAATTTCCCAATCCTTTAACTTTGCTATTTGAAAGGTAATCTTTCTCTCTATCTTTCCTTTTTCTCTTCCACATCTTCTGTGCGAGTTTATATACTGAAAATGCATGATTTACTTTTTTGTAAGATTATGAAATTATCACTGTCAAAATGAATAGCTAAATTTAAAAAATATACTATTTTAATTTTAATGGAAGTATTTCCAGTATTAAACTTATGTATTTTGAGGGTATAAAGTGTTAAGAATTCATTAATTGTAAACTTAGTTGAATGGTTATGTTTTATTCCTTTCATTTTGCAGTTCTCAAATTTCACCTGTATCAGTACCTGGCTTATTAGCTTTGTTTTCTGTTGGAGTATTAAATGATGACCCTCGAATAGCTTTAGCTGCACAAAAAGAACTTATACCATTCAAATTTCATGCTGATTATTGCACAGCGATATCTTTTCTTTCAGCTGCTTTAGCCAATAAATTGGTAATTAATATTTTTCAAATTAAAACTTTTAAATTTTATTCTTGTGCTGTTTTCCTGATATCCTTTGTGAATATCTTAATGTGGATAGTATTTAAATAATAAATTATATTTAAATATAATTACATTCTTGTAATTTCAGAAAGGTGCTCAAGCTGGTCGATCTGAACTACTAAAGCATATTCATTGTTTACCAAATAACAGTCAAATGTGGATTCAGATTGCATCATGTCTTCTTCAGTGGGACAAAAAGTATGCAAGTGCTGCTGCTGTTTGCACTAAAATTGGTACTTATCATGGTGGATGTAAAGAGCAAGCTTCACAAATATTTGCTCTATGCCAGATTGCAGCAGGGTATAGAAAAGGTGCTCTTTCAGCTGCTCAGAAAGCTGTCCATGTTAATCCTGGTAAGAAAAAATAAATTACAGTTTATTTTTAAAATTTAATCTGTTGTGTTATATAGATAATTATTTTAAATGTGTAAAATTATATGTGACCTTTGCTCATTTCAGGGAAACTGTCTAACTGGGTTACACTAGCTGCAGCATGTCATGTAGCAGACAAAGACAGAAAACATGTTGGTTGGATGTTTAGCTTTGTGAAAAAATTAGGTAAATGGATTTCTATAAAGGTTTTTAATTAATTTTCATAAATTAGAGTTATGTTTACTGCTGAAGTTAAATTTTAAATCTGTAAATTGTAACGGTATATTTACTAATACCTTCTCTTTTGACGCACTAGAGGGCGCTACATTTTTAGCCAGCTAGCGCCACTCCCATGATCCTCTGGGAGCACGGTAATAATGAAGTAGTAGTAGTGATCAGTTATGTTTTGTTTAGTGTAATTTTGTTTCTTTTGTTATGTCCGTGTGCTATTATGTTTTGTGAATGTGGAGCTTCAAATCTAATTAAATATATCTGCTCTTAAGCATGGTTATTTTCATTTGCTGCAATGTTTACCAAGAGTCTCGTCACAACACAACGGGCATAAAATTTAAAAAAAAATTGTTTTTGAATCTCTTATTAATCACAAAATCACGTTCCGCACAAATCGCTTATTAAACGCAAAATCACATGGTCCACTAGCCAATAAGTGTCTACCATTTTATTTCAACTTATATAATTATCTTAAAATTAGACAATAAAGCAAGATGTAGCATAGATTTTGAATAAAACTCAAAATGTGAGGCAAACTAAGGCTGTTTTGTTGTCTAATTTTGAATTTTTTATTAGCATGTTTGTCTTTCATTTGATGATAAAGTTGCTAATTAAATTATGTTAATATCCTGTACTGTTTAAAAATATTTAAAAAGCTAGTGCTTAATTCATCACTAAATGAATTAATATTGTGCAATCATTAATCTTGGTCAAAAATTAAATAATATAAATATACTGCTTCACTTTGAGAAAGGTTTGTGGCCTTGTAATTTTTTGTAATTAACATCGAAATTTCTCTTAAGAAATGGAAGGTTTAACTCTTTGAAGGGTGGTGGTTATTTACAGTAACCACCTTTTCTATTGAACATCTTACTCACTCGTGTGAACGATTTTCAAGACTGACCGTTTCTGAAGTTCCCTTGTAGCTCACTAGATCACAATCAAGAAACATAAGCCAGTAGTTGATGTAGCAATTCGTCTTCAAGAACATTGGCATCAGCCACAACATCATGACGATGTTCACTCTGCAGCACTGAGAAAGAGCCTATAAGAACAGTGTGGGAATGCTGCATATGCAAAGTTTCACTCTGCTTGAAAAAGAAAAACTGTTTCCATGAGTACCATAGAGACTGATTTGTAGGGATGTGTTCTGTAGACAGTGGTCACTGATACTAACCACTGGAAGTGGTCATTTTTTTCACACGTCTTGAATAAAATATGTGTAATTGTTGCAAATAATTTCATTGTAACACCTGATATATTAAATAAAACAAGAGTTTTGCTAAAAAAGTTAATTGCCTTTTCCTGCCCCTCAAAGAGTTAAGAAGCTTATAGTTATAAGGTGTAAGAATAGTTTGTTTTATGTGCATAAAATAGTATAGGCTTTTTTCAATAATTTTACCTGCAGGAATATTGTATAATTGTATGCAATCTGTAGTGCTAAAAAATATGCCTGGAAGGATGGAAGTAAATTGTTAAAAAATATTTTTTACTTTACTTCAGTTTTAATTTGATATAAATTCCTCCCCTTTTCATTCACTTTTTACATGAACTAAAGATAAACATTTAACATACAAAAAAGTACATTTTAGTGCATGTATTATTTAGTGCATGTTTTTCATAAGCAGGATTTCAGTATAGTGGCTTTTTAGATCTAAAATAAGTTTAGCTTAATTGAAAAATAAAAGCTCATAAAGTGTTCATATAATAATAAATCATAAAAAAAAATTGTTACATTTTTATTTGCATGATTATAGTCCTGTTCAAATTTTAATAGTAACTTTATAGTAGCATTTAAATATTTTGCCCTAAATAAAGATTAGATATTTAAATTTTTTAATTTTCTAATTCTTTTGTAACATGTATTATTAATTTCATAACAGGATATTTAATCTTGTATAATTGTATGCAATAAATCATAGTTTAAAAGTGATTTATTGCTTTTTGTTTTAAATTTTCTTATTTACTGCATAATTTATTTCTTATTAATAATTCTTTAAAGTCTGAAATAGATGGTCATTTTCACTATTTCACTGGTAGGTTAGAGTATAAAAGGAGAACACTGAGTAACTATTTTAAACATTATCTAATGTAAAACTGTTTTGTTGAATTTTTTTTTGTTTATGTATAAAAATAATGTTTTATATTCTTTTCAAATGGTCTCAAGCAGAATATTTCTGGCATGCATGTTGATGAGTCATTAATATATCTTCTGCATTTCTCCTGAATGTGACAGTGCCTGCAATCCCTACATGATTTCTGTCTCTTTTATTTGAATTTGGCTTCCTAAGTACAACATGATGATTAGCACCAAATTTTTTTTTTGTATATATTTTCTTTGATACATGTTTCATTTTGAGATTTATTTAAGGTGAATTAGCTGACTTATTCTGTAAGAATTATGCAGTGTGCATTATAGACTTGTAATAATAATAGTCTGAAAACTCATGAATGGCTGCATGGTTAAAATCATAGCACACTAGGCTTTCTCTTGGCAATTAAATAGAACTACTGTAGGGAGTTTTCTATGTATTTTACATGATCTAGTTTCTATCAGAAATTTCTCTGTGGTTTAAAGTGTAATGAGAAACCTTTTATGCCTGTTTTATGATTTACTTCAGCAAAGTGGATGAAATACTTGAATTTTTAATTTTTTTAGTCTAATATATATGTGGCTTGAAAACGTCATTGCTCTTCAGTGTTTTCTCCTTTTTTTGCTCATAAAACAGTGCCATGACATTATTTTGCAAATCTTTGATAAATATTCAGAAGAAGACTTTACCAGATTTGCAAGCAGAAGTCATGCAATTCCTCTAGATCATGAAGAAATGGTTGGAGAGCTCTAAGCTGGCATACCATGGTATTGTGTGTATGCTCAATAGAATTTATATCCAGCAAGTTAGAAGGCCAGAGCATCAGTCAAAAAGTCATCAACATGTTTTTCAAATGGCTTTCTAGTTTTATAACAAAGAGCATTATCTACTGGAAGAGTTTTATTTCCAGTGGGTAAGATAAAACAATGAAAGGGTATGATTGGTCAGCAATGATGTTCACATAGCCACAGCTATCATGTGTTCCATGGCAACCAGTGGTCCTAGAAGAATGTTATAGAGCAGAATTTCTTAAACTGTGAGTTGCGACTCCCACTGCAGCAGGGGGTTGCCAAAAATTTTAGCGGTTTTGATAGTTCTTATTATAATAATTTTACAATTACCAAATATTTTTGCACATTGTATCTGAAAGTAGTTAAAGATAAGACAATACAGACAAAGAAAAAGCAAAAATGTTTTGATGCATTCTTTTTATAATATAAACATTCATTTTACTTGCTTTGCACATGAAGCTGTTATTTCATCTGTTACTTATTTAAAATTTTCACATTGTTTTATGTCTTAAAATTAGAAATTAAAGTTAATGAGCTAAAACTGTAGTATTATATTACAGTACAAGTGAAAACATTGACAGTTTCACTCATGTGTGTGTCAGATTTGCACAATGCTTATGGGGTCTCACAAAATTTTTGTAAATATTATGGGATCCTGGAGTCACAAAAAGCTCTCAGTAATAAAAAGAGGTCACAACCAAAAAACGTTTAAGAAGCCCTGCTATAGAGGAAAACATAATACCTCTAACACTAGACTGTTCATATCTAGCAACACTTGGGTTGATCATTTGTTGCCCTGGAAGATGTCATGCCTTGATAAACATTTCAATGTGATGCACAAGAAATCATTATTCATCTGAACACGTAATTTTCTCCCATTTTTGAATGCTGTATTTATAATGATCACAGGCTTGCTGTAATTATAGATGTTGATGATATTGGGTTAACAGAAGCATGTGAAAAGGATGTCTGCTATAGAGTCCCATATCAAATGTACTTGGACCTTCATTGTGTTTTCCTGAGCTGTCAGCACTGTTGCCAAGTATGACAATCTTGGACATCTGCATTTGTTGATGAGTCCTGCATGTCTGGTGGTTTCTCATTTAACGTTGTTTTGATGGAAATTTTTCCAACTTTTTTCCCACTTTTCATACTACTAACAGCATTTTGTAAACACTTATTTAACAATGCCACTTTGGAGATACTTGTTCCTTGCATATATAGCTAAAAAATGATGCCTCAGTATTCTTTGCAGTTATTAACTACTATTTTCATGTGTCATCAAAGTCATTCTGCCAAGTACATTCTCACAGTATAGGGCTGCTCATAATGTTTTGGCTGTGTGTTGCTTTTAATTATGAGCTGTAATAGATAATAACATTAGAAATAATTTTTAATTTTTTTATTTCAGCTAAACAACAGGGAATCAAGTCAGATTTATTAGGATGCCTTGTGGTTATGGAAGCTTTCCATTATATTAATTGTGAAAATATGTCAGATGCTAGTGCCTTAATAAACCAAGTAAGTTTTAATTTTTATGCTTATAAAATTGATAGTGTTTTTAGGGGGCTATATGATTTTAAAATAATTTTCATATTAAATTTATCATATTTGTTGTGCAACATTAATAATTTTATGGTTAAATATTAATTAAAGTATGTTTTAGAGTTGTGGAGAGAAATAAATGATAATAAAATGAAAGTGGGGATAATCTCTGTAAATGTGTGTTAGACAATCAAACACTGTACATAGTTAATTAAGTTATTAAGTACTTAGACCTTCAAATGTGTATGAAAGGAGCTCAGATTGGAATGATTTAATAAACAGCAAAACCCTTATGATTTTTATCTGTAATCTTTTTAAATTATTCAAATTTTTAAGTAATGCTTAGGGCATTTAGATATGAGAATTTCAGTTCCTTTCTTCCCCTCTTAATTTATTCTAAATTATTCTAAATTAAGGGGCCTTAGTTTCTCACAGTTGGCAGGAAATGATGAAAATACTAGTTTTCCAGTTTTATGCTAAAAATATGCTTTAATACTTTTACTATCCTGAGAAGAAATTTTAAAACAATCTGATGAAAATAATTGGTATAAAAAAAAGCATTTAAACATTTTAATAGCCCTTCAAGTGTCACATCCATCTCAGTACTTCTTTTCATTTATTTTTAATTGCCTCATTTACTTCTTAAAAAGCTGATGTGTACACCATAAATTTCATTAGAGATATATTTCTCATTCAATTAATTCAATTCTCATTTCGCAACAAGACAAAAATACATAAAACCTCAAAATATCTTTATTAAAAATTGAAATATATAAAACACCAGGTACAGTTAAAACAATTGAAAAAAATTTTTTTACAATTAAAATTAGAGTTTCTATGGAAAAACAAGCAATTCCGCCATTGGGCAAGAATTTTCGGTGATTTTCCAATGCACAAAACTGAAAGTTTACTTTTGGTCTCAGCTTTAGGACTCAGCAAAAAGACACTTAAGGTGCAAAAACTGACTGAATTCACTATTCTGCTAAGTTTCAAATGTAAACAAATAGGGCTGCTATGCTAAAAATAATTAGGCTTAGCCGCACTTAAACAACTTTTAAATTGTTGATAATTCTACAAATATTGCATGCAGATTTACTAAAGGCATAAAAACTTTAACCAGAAGATAAGACCAACATAATTCAATCAATTTTAGAACAAAAAATGCACATTCTACCAATATAGAAGAATAAAAAAACTGAGGTTACAGAGCCGAGTAACAGAGTTGTTATATATATATATATATATATATATATACTTTTGATGCAGCCGATTGCAACCAAAAAGGGACTTGCATAACTACATGTTATAGCAGTCCTATATAAAAAATTTAAAAGTTCTGAGAATACTTATTTTCGAGTTGTATGAGATACATACATACGTACATACAGATATCATTAAAAGAAATCTCTTCTGAATCCATTTTAAATCCTTTTTGTAACATGTTTTGGGAAAAAGAGTCCTTTATTCTGTCTATACATGCAGATGTCATGCAGAGACATCATTAAGTTACATTCAAAATGGATATTTTCATTGAAATATGATACTCGAAAATTTTCACAACTACAATTACTTCCTTCATTTCGTACAAGGAAGTAAAAATCAAAATTCATGAAGAGAAATGTAATTAACTGTTACCCCTACTATCATCAAACTCTGTTTATGTGTATAGTCTTATTGATTTTAAATACTGTGTGAAAATCTCCCTTTTGAATTGGAGGCTCAATTTTTTTCCCTCATACTCAGCTCAGCACATATTTGTGTGTGTTTTTCAGTCAATTTTGAAATGCATTTTCAGGAAATGAAAATAACTTGTGATTAATTTGAACAGAAAACAGTGGTATAATGAAAGTAATGAAGTTCCTGATTGTAGTACTGCTGAAAATCTTTCTGAAACAAATATTAGATTCTGTATATAATTAAAATGCTTCTAAATTAATTAAAAAGTTAATTTATGCAGAAGAAAAATGTCTAAAAGAAGAGAAATCACATCTGTTGCTGGGCATTTTTGAATAAATTCATCCGAATTTCAAATTGAAATTTAAAAAAAAAATTATTTAAACAACAGGTTAATATTATTGGTATTGATTACAAATGTTTTAGAAGAAATATTATAATTGATTTGTACATTAAAGTTGTTTTGAATGTGTTTTACTGAACAAAAATTGATAAAGAAAAATATTTACTTTTATAATTTTTCTTATAATATTTTCAGTGAGATAAAGTTTCATTTATTGTTATATTTATCAAGTGAATGATAATAGGTTTAATTTTAGAGTTTTATGAACTAAAATTCAACCAGGAAATCATTAAAAAAACTGAAGAAAAGATTTTAAATAACCATTTTAAGGGTTTATATTCTTTAAATTGGATTTTCTCAGTTTGCTTTTTTGATAAATCTTTTTACTTCAAATCCTAAAATTCGCACATATATGTACAAAATTTTTTAATATTTTGACTGCATGTTCATTATAATCTAGTTAGAAGATGGGATGGATTTTGCAAAATACTGAAAAGAGAAAATGTTGGAAATGAAAATTTAATTTAAATAAATTTTTTCTCCAAAGTTTTTTCACATAACTATGCTTATTATTTTTTTGCTCAAAAACTAATTTATTAATCGCAAAATCAATCTTAAAATTATGAGTAACTTTCTCATAAACATAATAAAAAATTTAGAGCAGAAACATTGAAAATTGAAGAAAAGAAAGATATTTTTTTATTGTTGAATTTGTTTTTTCAAAAAAAATTTAATTTTAAGTTGAATATCATTTTGTCTAATCAAAAATTTAATAATATTCAGAAAAAATAGGAGCAAATATTTTTTTTTCTACTCAATTTTTCCTACTATTACTACTACAAATAAGTTAGATATGTCTAGAAGTTCATTTAAACGTTAGTCTCAAAAAGTATTTTAAAACTGACGAAAATATAGTTTACCATTTATGTTAGTACAATAGACATTGTACTAGATTTTAAGTGCAAATAACTCCCAACTAGTTTGTAAAATATTTTTAAAAAAATGGCATTTATGCATAACTTGAAGTTTAGAATCAAACTATGTAAAAAATTGGCATTCATTTTGCATTGCTATATGTATGTTAAAAATGTTATATATAAATCTAGTACATATTGAGTTATGCTTTTGTGACATGAAAAACACAAGCTAAATATTTTCAATCATACTGCTTCACCTGAGGTATAGTTAATTCTCCCTCCCCTCCCCCACACACATATCTGACTGTAGCATGAATCTATACCACTTGCATGAATGAAATCATACATACTTAATGCATACATAGTAAAATGTGTCATCTTAGTGAAAGTAATTCAAGATATTTTTATATAAAGTATGCATAATGACTTGAAAATTTAGTTTATAGATGTTTCCAGCAAATATTTTAATTGAATATTTATTATTATTATTATTATTATTATTTTATCAGGCACTCTCAATAACTTCCTTTAACTCTGAAATCCAGTCTGCTCTTCAGATCCTTGATGCAGTTGTCAAAGTATTTGGTAGTAAAGGGAATCTTGATGCCCTCATCATTGCCATAAAAAAGAATCCCAAATCTTTTTTGGGATTTCATGTTAGTATTTTTTTTTCATTTACACTGTTACTTAATACCAAGTTGTAGCTTTATCGAAAATGAAATAATTTTTTTCAATTACTGTCTGTAAGTATTATTATTATTCAACAGATTTTGTGCCAAATATTGCTGTCTTCTGGAAGATACAATGAAGCAGAAAAAACAATATCTACATTTGCTGCAACAGCTGAGAAACTGTAAGCTTTAATTCAAAAAATGTTTGAAATTCAGTTGTGAAAAAGAATACTAATTACTCAAATCATTCACATATTGTGCTTGTGTAATTTGTAGTTTAAATTTTATAATATTAAAATATAATATTTGTGGCAGTTTATCATTTGTCATTTTCTGTTTTAAAGGATTTTTAAATGCTATTTTGTTATCAGCTAATTTCATTAGTTTTGTTAGTAAGTTTCATAGTTAATAAGAGATAAGATAAAGATAAGAGTAAAATAGCAAGATAAAGAAAGATAAGAGTAAAATCGCAAGTAGTATTAACCTAAGCTAGATTAAATATATAACTTTAAAAATCCAAATTTACAGTGCTTTTTTAAATGAGAGTTTTATTTAAATTTTTAAAGTATATTAAAATGGGGTAAATTTTATCTCAATAGTAAAGTGTAATTCTTTTTCACAAAGCAAATTAAAGAAGCATTTTGAAAGTTATTTAACTTTAGAAAAGAAGTTTGTCAGCAAAGGTATTCTTTATTTTGTTAGGATAAAATATAAGAGTGTTAATTAGTACATAATGATATCTGTAAACATTTTCTCTGAGAAAACAAAGGGACTTCCATTTAAAAAATATTTTACTTTATCAGAATTTTATAGAATAGCATTTTGTTATTCAGAGATTAAAAAGGAAGAGTGAGATTGTAAAATTCATTTTTAATTTTAACTTTGTAAATCAGAAGTGAAAGTTTAGTTTCCCCACTGTCACATTTAGAAACAAGCATAATGCAAATGTTCACTAAACATGTGCACATTTTAAATGCTGTGTAGTAAAGTTATCATTTGCAATTTTGTTTCTCACTTGGATAGGTTTAGCTGAGAAGTCAGTTTTTGCATTAACAATAACTTATAAATTTTAAAAGTTAAAAATTGATATATATATATATATATATATATATGTCATGTTTTCGGAACACAGTCGGGATGGCAGAATGGTAAGGAAAGAGTTGATACCAATCTAAATTCAGCCAATTAACATCTTTGTTTGCAGATTTGCAGACACACTAGACACACACCACAGCGAATTCCTTGTAGACAATATACTCTTTAATCATGGCAGTTATGATAATTTCTTATATGGCCAGATAAAAATATGCGACGTCATTTCAGGCAGGAAAGCATAAGTGGCGCAGATTTGCTTGCATCGCAGAAGTCAGGAAAAAAGGGAAATAGTTTCTCATGAAGCAGAATTTATACTGCGTAGATGCAAATATGAATCCAAAGCCATGATTGGTCAGTTTTACTTTTAGTTAATTTTTTTCAAGCAGCGTTACGTAATTTTGAACGATCTCGAATTTGGGAGAACAGATGAATTTAGGGGGAGTTCACCAAATTTAGAATGTTAATTTTTGCCAATTAGTTTTTAAAACAGCTATCATATTTTGTCACATCTTACATATATATATATATATCTGTATAATCTTTAGCAGAATAGTTTAGAGTAACATATGATTAGTTGTCAAGTGTAACCAGGTGCTTTTTTTTTTTTTAACTATATCAAATTTACATATGTCATTGTGACATTGTCATGAAAATGGCATTTTGTTATTAATGAACATGCTAAACAAGATGTAATTATAACATTTATATTACATTGAAAATGATAATTGGCTTAATTAACTAGTTTAAATTCTATATTATTTTAATGTTGTTAATATGTTATCAAATAGGAATTCGTAGTTGGCAAAGTACTTGATTATCTGTCAATGGATAGCAGAGTTATAAATATGCTTTCATTATACTTTCATGTTGGTCTTATGATTATGGTCTGTGAAAATTTTAATTTTGTAGTCAGGATGTTTCTAATTGTGATTAATTGCAGAAAAGTGTGAAATTTGTATGCTTTTTAAATGTTTCTATATTAACGCATCAGACAACTAAATGTTGCTTTCTTAATTTTTTTAAATGCTGTTGTTGAATGCTGTGTTTTTTCTTTCATGTATACTTTTACGTTTTCTTGCAGATTTCCTAAATGGAAAACCCTACCTCTATTGCAGTTAGCTGTATTATCTTTCAAGGCATTTCATGTAAGTTGACACAAGTAACATTAAGTTTAATACTGTGTTGATGTTATTCAGTAGTATTTGTTAGAAATGTACATTTTCTTCTACCTTACCAAAAATACCTGTAAGTGACCTTTTTCATATATATTTAAATATATCTTGGCTTTCATCCCTCCTCTTTTTTTGAGGGGGGGGAGAATGATATAGTGACACGTTATTGATTTTTCCCTCCTATCTTTCATAGGCTTGTGGTGATGAGCAGGAAAAATGGTTAAAGCTTGGAGTAGAAATTACTGGCAAAGCTGTTCACATTGCTCCGTCTAGTCAAGCTGCTCGCTTCTTACAAGGTTTATTTGCAATAAAGTCTGGAAATTTAAGGTATATTATATAAGGAAGTATTTTTCAATATTGCTAATGTCACTTGATTAACAATTTTCATTCTTAATTATTAAGAAAAAGGGGAAATCTGAAGCTGTTTTAAATAATGATTTATGTAATTAAATGTGGTGGTATTGTTTTCTGTATTTATCATAACTACCAGTTTAATTTGTTTTCAGTCTGACAGAAAAGAAAATCTCGGTTGTGTTTCTTTATTTCTTGTATTGTCATAGATTTTGATTATTGTTATGTTCTTTATTTATTATTTAGTATTGTAAAAACACAATATGATCCTTGTATTTTGATTATTTAAAAGTTCAAAATTTAATGTATTTCTATGACAGTAACTTTGAAAATACTGAATCTGGCTTGGAAAAAATGTTCATTTAGGTTATATTTTCTCTTCATTCAAACTAGCAATGAAGAAATTTGTAATCTAAGTAATTCTTATTTTGTTAACCGCTAAAGAAAATCTTGAAAATTTTCTGTAGGCAGTGGAGGTATCAAAAATGCTACACGTATTAGAGGCCCTA
Source organism: Stegodyphus mimosarum (assembly GCA_000611955.2). Lineage (NCBI taxonomy): Eukaryota > Metazoa > Arthropoda > Arachnida > Araneae > Eresidae > Stegodyphus > Stegodyphus mimosarum. The sequence continues at coordinate 532,577 of KK120002.1, forward strand.
AATGTAGAATAATATCATACCTGAAGTTTAACAATAGGTTTAATTGTAAAAATATACATTACCACAAACTGTCTTTTGAAAAATGCATTAGCATAATATCTAAACTGTGTAAAATTTAGTAATGAAATTTGAATATTAATAATTTTTTGTAAATTTTTAGTACTACTTTTATAGGAACTTTTTGATAAAAAAGTGCTGACCTGTAGATGTAATGTAGCAATAATGATAAATATATTAGTGAGTAAAATAATGAGATCTAATATTATTTTATTAATAGTTTGACCATGCATTTTGTTAAATTCTCCACTTATAACATGGTGAAAGGAAAAATGTATCCTGTGTTCTCCATTAGTAATCCCATTACAAAAACACACATGCATAATTAAAAACCGAGTTTCATATAGTGCTCTTGTGAGAAAGGATGTTGTAGAAATATCATGTTTAGTGTAGCATTCACTGTTATGCAAGGTTTTATAAATAGAGAATAGAAAGAGAGAGATAATTGTTATAATGTTAATAATATTTGAATTTTCACTTCTAAAAAATTTACTTAAAAAAATTTTAAGTAATAATTTATTAAAACTTTTTCTAACATATTTTTAAAAAAACTGCTTAACGAGTTGCATCTTATTTTGTTACAGATTTTAGGGTACTTTTAATTCAATTTATATTATTTTCCTGGGATAGTATAATCTATTACTATAATTTATAAATTTTATGTTTTGATATATATATATATATATGTGTGTGTGTATTAATGACTATATATATAGACACACACACATATATATATAAATGACAATTTATATAAACATATGTATATTAATGACAAATATTAATACAGTAATATGTTTTCCAAGAATATATTCCAAGGACATATTTCCAAGAATATCCAAGGACAAAAATTAAAGTTTATGTTGTGTAATGATGTAATGAACATCTGGAAATCCCTTTCTATAGAAATTGTATGAAAATAATAATAATAAGTCATGTTATTGAGTTAACATAAATATTCAAATGTTAAACATCACTTCTGGATTTCTTTCAGACATTTTGGAGTATGCGTATTTCTTATGTAGTATATTAATATACATGCACCAACATATTAAAATTTGTTATGTCTTCTATTGATTTTGACATTAAACCAGTTGTTTTATATTGTAAGTGGTTCTATCATATCTGTATTATTAAAATGTGTATGTCATTGCCATAAAATAATTGCTAATTTAATAGAAAATAATATTATGTCAACAAATTGATTTTATATGTATTTTTTTCCTAAATATTTATCTGAAGAATTAGATTTTAATTTAATAATTGTGAAAAAAATTTTTTAAAAGGGCTCAGATTTTAATGGTCACTCAAAACAGTTTGTAAAAATTTTTCTACGATCCCGCTGAACTCACAGTCTACCAGTCTGTTGTTGCGATCAACTCGCCCTAACCCATTTCTTTTTGTCTTTTCCAGATTTATTATTAAGCATGATTTTCTTCGTACTTACGCCATATACAATTCAACAGCAAAATTACAAAAATTTTAAAAGCAACATGTGTTTAGAATTTCTGATGAAGTGCTGGCAAATATTTTTATATGAGTTTCAGCCTTTTCTGAGTTTATCATATCAATATACTGTTTTCTTAGAAAAATGGCTTGTAAAACTTTTTTCTCTTTTTATTATTAACACTTTGTGTGTTAAATTTATTAATTAAATACCATATTCTCCACACTTAAACTGCATAAATTTAGCTGAATAGTAAAATCACAAAATCTTTAAAAACAACTAATCTTTAGAATTTTCGATATACAGCATCACGCTCTGAAGGTAAAGATGTTTTAATCCGTGTACAGTTTTGCCTCTGCTCACATCATTGAGTATATTAAATTTTATTAAAGTTTTACAAAATATAAAATTCAAAATTCGGGTTTCCAGGGCCACATGTTAGGGTGTAGTATTACATTATTCAAAATTAGATGGCCCTATGTATTGGCATTTTTTCAAAGTGCAAGGAACATACATACATACATTCATATGGATTCTTTATTATTTAATTTCTGTAAAGTAATAGAGGGAAAAGTTATTCAGTGCCAAATCCCGTTTCGAGACTAATAGCCCATTTGGGCTAAAATATATTTTGTTCGCAACAATGCCATAAGAAAAACAATCAGTAATAAGAAATGAAAACACAATCATTACGTAAGGTTGTTAGAATGAAAAATAAGGATCTGAACTTATGTGAAGAATGATTGACATTAACTAATTTTTAGCTGTTTTAAATTTTTTATATAGTTATATTTTCATTGCGTTTTTAATCAATAATTTTCTCTTCTAAGCTTGGCAAAAAGAAGTTTTGAGAAAGTGGTGTCACAGCAAGTTATAAAAGAAGCTAAATGGATGGAAGATGTTGCTCATCGTGTATTACAAAGCAACATGTTAAAGAAAAGGGAAAAAGGTTTTATTTTAGTTCTTTTATAATTCATTTTCATTCAAACTGGCAAATTTCATTACAATGTATTTTATCTATGACACTGTGATCCTCATTCCTAATGTCTGTATTTTATGATTTTGTGTTTGTCGGAATATATCATATATCTGTTAAAGGCAATTCTTAATGTAGCTGTGAACTGTTTTATTGTCTATATACATATGCATTTCGTTTTGATTTTGAAGTAGGCTAAATGATCTGTATCCAAATTAAGATAGTTTCATTACTGAAACATAACCTGACATATTTTAAAGCATGTGCCAGATTTTGGATAAATTTGCGAAATGGTTTTAATTTTCTCTGTCTCCAAATATTAAACTATGGGCATTTTTTGAAAACTATTTCACATACAGAAGTTTGAATTGGTTTTCTGTTATATTTAACATAGTGCTTTTTGGTCTTCTGATAATTTTCTGACTTTGTATTTTTAAAAGCAATAATAACCTGTGGGAAATCGCGTTGGGTGCATCATACACCAAGTCTACAAAAAAGTGGAATATTCCTAACTTGTGAAACTGAAATTCTGTACTACATTTAGTAGCTGATTTCTAGTAATGAGTGACTTTAAGAACTGCTTTTTCGTTGCCTGTCTGTTTCAGAAAAAGATTTGTCAGTATTTTATTGAATCTGGGGTGTGACACAACCCATGCGCCTGCCTATGTAAGTGTCTTTCTGAATATTTATTTTAAAAATTTATTTCTAGAGTGTAACAGTAAACGTTTCTACTTGCAAGCGATTTTAAAGTATTTGAAATTAAATTTTAAAAGATTTCTAAGCACATTATGGCAAAAATAATGACTCCCTATGAAGTGGAAATGCAGCGGCTGTGAGAGTGATTAAAAATATTTAAAAGTGAAGAAGATTACATTTCAGAAACTGAAGATGAAAATAGGAATATTTTCTACACTGTTTGGTTTCGAAAAAGATAAAGCATTTATTTATGTTCCTAAAAAAAGGAAAAACTGTGTTTATGCTTTTAGCATTACATAACGATGATGCTATAGATGACACTACTGGAGAAAAAACACCAGAAATTATATATTTTTATAATACGGCTAAGGAAGCAGTGGATATTGTGGATGGCAGCAAGTTATTCAGTTGCCAGAATAACAAGGAAGTGGCCAATGGTAATTTTCCTTTCTGCACTGAATGTTGCTGCAATAAATGCTCGAATTATATTACTTTCAACTGTTAATCCACAACCAGATACAGAAGCAGATGTCTGTTTTTGAGGGACTTAGCATTACAATTAATAAAAAAAATATATATTAAGCAACGATCAGAGATTGATACTTTACCGAGAACCTTACGTACTGCATGCAAAAGAAGAGAAAAAGTTTCGTGGAATAATTCAAACGAATATATGAAATTCGAAGCAACTAAGTATAAAAGTTGTGATGAATGCCGTGGAGCCAAGGACCATGAATGCTATATTTAAAATGTAAAATCCTTCTGTGCTAAGAACACGTGAATGAATTTTGTTAAAAGTGTAAACAAATAAAATAAGTTGCATTGTGTATTAGAGATGCAATGAAACTTAGAGGTATATGTTTATTTTGTTATTATTTTCATTTATCTTAATTTTAACTCTCTATAAGCTTATTTTTGAAATTAATTTTTTGTAACCCAAGTCTTATTTAACGTATAATAAAAGAGAAACAGCTTTAAAACCAAATAAAACTGTTTTTACCATATTTTAAACATTGAGGTATGTGATACCCCACACGTCCCCTCTCGTAACTTTTCTTAATGTGCCTTCCACCGGGTTAAAGTTTAAAAAAAAAAAAAAAAAAAAAAAAAAGTTTAAAACCTAAAAAAGTAGTTTACAACTCTTAGAATTTAGGGCCAAAATTTTATCTTAAAAAATTATTTTTAGAAGGACTAATCAATTTATTAAACTTTTATTTATGTAATTAAGCGAAAACTATATATAGTTGTGATTTTCAGTAAATATTTAAATCCTTTTCATTGCATTGTTGTTTTTGTATGTAAATGTGTGTTGTTTTGTTTGTTTGTTTAATTTTTGTGTTGATAATTTCAGGGTTTATTTTGTGTATAATTAAATTTGTGGCTACATATTTTGTGTAAAAGTGTGTATTTCTTGTATAGGATTGTAGATCTTTTAATTCTCAGTCCAACATTTAAATTGTGAAATACCTAATAAAAAACTGTGAAATTGTAAAAATTCATTGTTGCCAATTTAGTGACTTTCTAAAAACTTTGGAAAAGCACATTTTTGAGTCCCTGGGAACAGTTTTTCCCAAATCTCCTATAAACCCATGTAACACCATGTAAATGCACCTCTAAGATCCAGTTGTTATTGAGGTATGACATACTGCGGTTCTAAGAGAACATTGTTATTTTGACTTCACTCTGAAAGTGATATCGATAATTTGTGATATTTCTCATGTGCAGAGGAGGATTTATTCAATATCCATATTCTCCCTGAATTATTACCAGCTTTTAAATTTTGCTGTAATCTGTATTCTTTTCCAATAAATTATAAATTTTTCTCTGTAATTTGGAGTGGTTATTTAAAGAGACAGCCATGAACCTTTGGCTCACAACAGTATAATGAAAGAAAGATTAATTATATACACTCATGAAACTTATGTGAACCTTTGGCTTGCAACAATATAACAAAGAAAAGATTGATTTGTATACTCTCATGAGATTTATGTAGGTGAAAAAAATAACCTTTTTATTCTTGCTATGGTCTTATTTGAAAAGCACATTCCAGTATTAAAAAGCATTTCTTGTTGTATGCATGTAATTTTATTAACAAATGCAGATAACTTTGTTTTTCTCTAATGAATCTAAATGCTTAAAAGATTGTAATGTAGAGACATTTTGAAAAACATTTACATGTAAATAATTGTATCTAAATAATGTAATTAAATTATGTTATTTGATTAATCTTTAGTACTAAAGTGAAAGCTAACTTACCTTTTCAAGTTAAGTACTAAAGTTTTTTTTTTTTTTTAAATTTGGCACACTGCTTCTAAAATAATGTTTCACTCAGAAAAATATAAAAATATGTGAATACTGCGTTTACTAATATGTTATTATTTCTGTTCGCTATTTTTATAGTGAGTATAGGATAAGTATATAAGTATGCTGAAAAATAGATGCTCTATAAACAAAATTTTAAAAAAGTATTAAGTCATCCAAAAAGTTCTGCGGTTTTTGAAACTGGAGTTCATTTTCTTATAATTATTTTGTCACTGCTGAGATGGAGTCGCTTTGATCAAGGAGGATGTTTAAATTCTATATTTGCTGCTTGTGTTGCATAATTCTAGCATGTATTCTGACATAATTTCAGAATAGTTGTTGTGCCAAGAATAGAAAACCCTAATTTAATTTTTATCACATTGTGCTTTTTTAATTTAAAAGAGGAAAAAATTGCTGGCCACTCTGCCCGTAAAACTTGTACCAAAAGTGCAAAGTGCTGTTTTTGGTGGCACAATTTGAAAGCGAGGAAATTTCAGCCTCAGGGATGATGCCTGCACTGGATAGCCATCCTCTTTAAACAAGGCCCTATCAAAATATACCTTATATAGTTCAGGAATTATCAGACAAATTAAGTATTCCAAAAAGTACAGTATATGATCAATTGAAGAAGATTGTCTCTATAAGTTTCTATGATGTCAGGGTACCCTATACTTGAACTGAGCAGAATGTGCTTGCTCAAGTTTTGGCATGTGTTTTTTGCTAAAAGAAATTAAAAAAAGTTCTGTTTTTGAAAGAGCTCATTACTGGAGATGAGATGTGGATACTGTACATTAATGTTGCAAGATTGTTTCGTGTCTATTGGAACTATAAAAGAGTTGTATATTGTGAATGATTGCCACCATATCAGACAATAAATTTGGAAGACTACTCTTCCTAAATGGAAGTTTTAAAGGCAGAAATCAAAGTAATGTGCCCAAAACTGACTAATCCTCGAGGCCAATCTTCTTTCATCATGACAGTCCTCGACCTCATAATTTGATGAATGTGAGACAAAAGTTTATTGTGTTTGGCTGAGGTGTTTTATATCATGTCTCCCCCCATATTCATTAAACCTTGATCTCTAGGAATTTCATGTTTTCAGGTCACTTTAGAATTCTCTGAATATCCTGGAGTTCACTTCTTTGGAAACCATCAAACAGCTTGTTAATAATTTCTTCATGAATAACATAATGATTTTCCAGAAAAGGAATTTTCTAGCTACGAGAAAGAAGGGGGAAATTCATGGAATAAAATGGGGCTTATACAAGTCAGTGAAAGTTCTCATATGTTTTTGTATCTATCGTCAAAAAAATGCAGAACATTTTGAATATTTGCTAAAACCATATATTTTTTAAACTCTAGCTTAATTCAATTAAATTGGTAAAATCAGTCACTGAATATTACTAATTTCAGTGAATGAAATTGCTAATAGAGTTTAGTTTTCTCTCGTACTGTGCATTTGTTATGAGATGCTGAAAATCATTTTCCAATTTTTGCTAACTTAAAAGCTACATAGTTTGATGTCAAAGTATTAAAATGAGTTGTAAATTTTTAAAATTTTTCAATACATTAGTATGCAAATCATTAACAAATTGTTATGTTGAATTGCTTTTGTGAACTTATTTAAGAGATATTGTTTCTTTCTGCAGATATCCCTTCATGATCATAAGTACAGAAACACTTATCTGTTAGGAGTACATGAGACATCTTCTGTTTCAAGGTGATAAGAATGATCTGATTATTTTTTGTACTATTTCTTCACAGATGTTATTTGAATACATAACATTTTGTTATTAAAGTATTTTGGGAAATTTAATGTGTCTTTATTAATTTATTTCAAATAAAAAAATAGTAAGTTGTGCTTCAGTGGGTAATAAATAAAAAGTTATACTAAACAGTTTTCATGTTCTGTCTATGACATTACTATATTCTGACATATTTAAATTCTTATATGTATTTTAGTGTTCTTTATATATTTTTTCTTTCTTCCTGAGCTTTTGCAGTTTACTTTCGTATTAAATAAAATTTACTCTATAGCAGATGCTCATATTTTTATTTCAGATAGTATTACAGGAAATGAAATACCATATAATATTATAAATTGTATTATCTAAAAAAAAAATTTGAATAGAACAAAAATATATTTATTTTAAAATATAGCTGAATTTCTATACATCAAGATTTTTTTATTTTAATTACAAATTTTGTTTATAAGACATATAAGTATGTATTAAAATAAACAAATTTATTTCTGCATTTTAGAGTAAATTACCTCTGTAAGATTTGTTGATCACAATGTGTGGTCAAATTCAGATTACTAGATTTGGAAGATAAATCTGGTCATGAAAAATTTATTGTGATTCCTTGTTATTACTATTGTTGTTGGGCAACATAATGAAAGTATTGTAAATATGATGGATTAACTGTTATATAGCCTAAAAGAGAAGCAGATTCCTAAATAATTTACTCATTTTTTCCTCTTTTTCATGCATATTATTAAAACAACATATTGCTGCTTTGTTATAATGCAAAATATATATACCTAGTGAACTTTCTGACCAAACTTTAAATGGCAGTAGAATGTTTCAAGATAAACACTTTTTGTCAAAGAATGTATGTTTTCATATGTTGCATGTAAGTGCTACAGAGTAATGTTTGATATGCTTGAAAATCGTATCTCTTTTTAAATCCATGGTTTGCATATGATGGAGCATTGGGCCACCAATGGGAACAGAATTACTGCATAAAATTATTGTATTGTGATTGATAGCATTCTAGGGAAGGATCTACCATCAAATATTTGAAGTCTGTGAAATTGGTTCATCCTATGTTAGCAGAAATAATGCAAGACAGGGGGGAAAAAGAGCAAGACCTTCTGGAATGGAAGCTATTCTGTGTTTATTTGAGAAAAATTTGAACATAAATACAAATACTACTGAAAGATTCTAGGAATAAGTCTAGTACACCTTATCAAGAGTTCTTCAGAAGCAACTATTACATCCCTTCTATTTTTTGAAAATTTCAAACATCAGAATCTGAGGTTTATTATTTGACCATCTATGCATTGGCAGCAAAATGGAATATGATCAAATGTTCTATGTTTATGCTGTTCACAGATAAAGCTTAATTTATATGGGAAGAGGTATTTAATGTGCCTGGTTCTTAACTTGGTGTGCAGATTTAAAATAAAAGTTTATCATATCTTGATTTCCGCCTATAGCAATGGTCTTTAAACTGTTCCTCGAGTCAAAATAAAGATTCAAAAAGAAAGTTATTAAGCCAAATAATACATTTAATTATCTCTGATATGTATAATACATTTCTAATGCTATCTTTGGTGCATACTTCTTTGATACATTTAATTATCTGTGAAATTTAATCAGAAACTTTATGTGTGGGCTACTGATGCTTTAAATGAAGTAAACAAATCCTTGAAGAACTGAATGTACATATTATAAGAATTAAAGAACAATTAATGCACTGATTTTAAAACTTTACATGTGCTCGGAATATCTTAGAGGATGACATGGGAATGCTTTGCAAAACTAAACAGTTTTCTACTGGAAAATGAATTGAATTTAGACAACAGTGTTAAAAATTATATATCATCTTTTTCAGTTGAGCATCTTTTTCAATTAAAGAGAATGTATGAGAATATATCCCCCCCACAAAAAAAAGTATGACTGGATAAAAAATCCTTTAGAGTAATATAATAAATCAGAAGGCTTGCCAGTGTTGGAAATGGAACAATTTATTGACATATCAACAGATTCAACGTTAAAATCTAAATTCAAGTAAGAGCAGCTTCTACATTTTTGGTTCCATGTTCATGCAGAATACCCAAAAGTTTCTCACAGAGCTATAAACATTTTAATCCAATTTGGAACAACATGCCGTATTTGCTGGCCCATAAGACACACTTTTTTCCTTTGAAAATAGGTCAGAAATTCCGGGTTTGTCTTATACGTTGATACTCAGTTTATCCAGAGTTAGCATTCCACAAGTTTGTGAATGGGTCAAAGTTTCATCAGATGCTGTGAAAACAGACACAATGATTAAATCATTTAAGAAGTGTGGCATTAGTAATGCACTGGATGGTACAAAGCACAATTTGTTGTATGAGGATTCAGATGTTGATTTAGAAGAGGTTTCAAGTGACTTTTCATTGAGCTCTGGATATGAGTGCCTGGGTTTTGACGAAGAAGATTAAAAGGTGTTCTTTCCCAGATAGATTGGATATTTGCAGAAAGTATTACTTTTTATTTGTATTATTTTATATTTAAATACTGTAAGTCCATCACAATGATCAGTAATAAAGTTTTATCCTTCAAAAATGTGTATAAAAAAGGGGGTGCATCTTATATACCGGCAAATATGGTATTTAAGTGAAAAATCTTTGTCAAAGAATGTGGCAACAAAATCAAAATCTAGAAATATGAAATGTGACAGCAGATAACATTAATAGAGCCAGATTTTGATAATTTTTGTAAAAAAAATGTAAGCATACCTCTGTCACTAAGTATAATGCAAGGGTCGACGACACCTGGACCATGAGTTTGTGCTATTAATGCATAAATTACACTAATTTTATGTTAAAAATTTTTAATAAAATATGCAATACATTTTAATTTAATTTGCAAAGCACCTATAACACATTGATGCACATTAATTATTATTTTTAATACATGTTTCTAAGGGTAGGATTAGGGTTCTCTGAAAGAAACAAAGTTCTGAAGGTTCCATGAGTCAACAAAATTTGAAGGCCTCTGTCCTATAGAGATAGGTAGCTGAAGAGCTCATGTATGAGACTCACATTAATTTGAAGGAGGACCTTCATCATCAGATTTTTTATTGCTGCTGCAATGATTCATGTGATTTATTTTATATATTTAAAAAATGTACAACGTTTGTCGTAATGATGTTGTTGTGTATGTATTGTTGCCTACAGTCTCTTTGTTGAACATGTACTATAGAATGGCTCAATGATATCCCCCTTTCTGTTCATTTACTATGCTGTGGCAGCTCCATATGATACATTACATCCAGTTTTCACATTACATAGCAATCAATTACTAGATTGTGTAATCATCTGCTGTGCTTGCATACAATCGTTACGAATGCAATTTCTTTGGCTGAAGGTTTTTATTTTAGGATTTTGGGGATTTTTTGAAATCTGGCCAGATAATATCTTATCTAATGCATATAGCATCAATTGAAAATGATGCCAAAGAAATTATACGAATTACAAAATAATTGGTTGTGAATTTTTTTAAGATACAGAGGTAGTCAAAAAATTTGAAAAGTTAGTTCCAAAAATGACGAATGAAAAATTGGATGATCTTATAACACCAGCTGAAAGATAAAGTGCTTTTAATTTACAAGAAATTAACAAATTATAAAAAAAAGGCATAGGAACTGTCTGATTTTGTAACTATCCAAATGAAGAAAGAAGTGGATACTTTGTTTAGGTTTGTTTAAATTGTGCATATTTTCTTAACCTGAATTATATCTAAAGCATTTTCCCATAGAAAATTAACTTTGCAGAACCCAGTTTTGCTGCTGTACACGCTATGTATTAATGATGTAACTCCTAAGCTCCATAAGGGTTTACTTTATTATTTTTCATGAGCCATAATCTGACTTGTAATATTTATCTAAATATCTGAATAAGCTAAGTATATTTCTTCATGGCTGGAGTACTATACTACGTTAAAAATCACTTTATGCAACATGCCTAACCCCTTTTCAGGTATGGTTTGAGAAATATCCACTGCTCAACATGTTATTCTCCAAACTTTTAAAGCTTAATATGTTAAATTATTTATGGATTACCATGTAGAAATTACATTCTGCAATAACATGCTGCTTAGTTACTTAAAACAGATAAACAATGTATTGATAATAAATACTATTTGTAACATATGTCCAAAGTACGTTAAAGTTAGTGTTTGTGCCTCAGAATGTGTCTATATTTAGAATATAGTCATGTTTTATTTATTAATATGCATTGAATGAAGGCTATTATGGAACAGTTGTTTTGTAAGCATGACTTGCACAACTAGGATTGATTTCATATCTATGATTGTTTAATACTTTTTTTATTTTAGGGCTAAAATTCGATACATCATTAATAAAAATTATGTTAGGGGAGAATGTCAAAATGATAATATTAGATATGATTTTCAGATGCTTTAATTTGAAGAAATTTGCTTGATTTCCTAACGTTTTTATTTATTGAAATATAAAATTCACTAGATGAGAAACTGATGTATAATTGATGTCTATCATATTATTTACAGTGATTTCTTTTTTCCTTTTTAAAATACTTGTTATTATATTCATGGAATTATATCTGAAAATTACCACTATATTTTATGGACTATAAAATAAACATTGATAACAAACATTGTCTCTCTAAGATGAATACTATCATAAAAGTAGTGACCCAATTCATAAGGCCACCAAACACTGATTATTCACCTGGATTTGCTTTCTGTGCTAGCTACACAGATCTTTCGTAGTTTTCTCCATGATCAATATGAGGCTGACCAGCGGCTGAGAGGTAAAGTCCCTGAACACTGCTACTTCGGTCTGAGGTTTGAATCCCACGAACAGGCTGGCTGCATGGGCATTTTTGTGGTTTTCCCCATTTGTAATGTGTATGCAAGTCAATTTCTTTAATCTCAAGAATGGGCTGGCTGCATGAGTATTTTCGTGGCTTTCCCCATGTACAAAATGTATATGAGCCAGTTTCCCTTAAACAGTCCTCCATGAAGGCACCCTTCCCCTTGGGCAGATAAACCTAGTGTGCTTTGCCGTAATCTCAATAAACAAACCATGAGTAATGTTAACATGAATCATTTTCCTGTAGAAAAGTCCTCTATACAGGCATTACAATCTCTTAGCGTGCTTTACTACAATTAATTAATTTATGGAAAACAAAAATTATCTGGAACTATGGGAGTCATCTGAGTGAGATTTACTGTATTGTGTTTATCTGTTTATTCTTATTTTTAGCATTTTTTTGGAAAATATATATTTTTTTAAATTATTTTAAATTAATCCATTAGTCTTGATCCTATGTAGATGATTCATAAGAAATTTAATCATATGCAAAATTATTATAAATAAGCCAACTATTTTGTTGTAACCACAAAGTATATTATGATGATTAATGTCATTTAGTTGGTGATGCAAAATATTGTTATTTTGAAAGTTAGTTATACTGATGCATTGTGCTGTTCAAAAAATTGTTACAGTGATACCAAACATGAAATCCAGAAGACTGATAACAGTTTTCATGAATTATTTATTTTCAAATATAAAACTATTTAACTTGTGAAGCTGTACATATTTTATATTGATACATCACTGTAAAAATTTCTGTCTGATCTTCATAAATTCATACAAAGCAGTTGTCCGTTTAGTCTGTAAAACCTTTCTGAAATCTGAGTACAAATTTGATCTTTTTTTAAATGCTGTCAATCAGTCAGGTTGATTGTTAAGTTGAAGAAGATACCGTGTAATAATGTTTGATGTTTCAAGAATACTTTTTGTCTTGGTACAGTTCCTTTATATACGAATATGAAATGTGCTACAAAAAGAAAGAAAATAATTAGGAACAAATAGTAAATACTTTCAAACAGAAAAGGAATCTCTCAAATATTATATCAAGAATCATATTTAATGCCATAATCGAAATCGGGTTTTAACGAAAGTTTCCCGCCACCGCAAATATCGTCTGCTTAAACAGTTCGCGTTGGCGTCACCGCAAATGTCGTCTGCTTAAACAGTTCACGTTGGCGTGCCTAATCATATTTTGTCAAATGATTTTTGGCATTTGAAAGAAAGAGACTTGCTTTAGAACACTGTGTTGTGAAATTTCTAAAAAGAAGTATCGTTACCATTAAGTACAAGGTGTTTGAAATGGAACTATCACGCTACGAGATTAGAACCATCATTTACTTATAGTTCTGTTGCAAAATGTCACCAAATCATGTGGCAGCTTTAGGTACTAATGTTGTATCATATGACATTGTGAAGGTTTGGTACCGAAAGTTCAAAAAAAGGGATATGACATTCAAGAAGCAAAGAGCTGTGGCCGGCCTGCGAGAACTTGTGGAAGAAGATTAGTATGCAACCACTCGAGAGCTTGCTAAGTAGTTAGTGGTAAGTCTATTAGTCGCGTTATGCATCGCATAAACTTGACGTACAAGTTCAATCGCTGGATGTCGCACGAGCTGACTCAAGTAGATAAGGACAGACGTGTTCGGGCTTGCACTAATCTGCGCGAATATCGACGCAAGGACAAAATTCTGGATCGGATCGTCATTTGTGATGAAAAGTGGATTTACTTCAACACCGCAGGTCGGAAAGGGGGTTGGTTTGCGCCCGGTGTGTCCGTCGGCAGCGTAGCAAAGTGCAATTTCACTAATAAAATGATCATCTTTGTATCAGGTGGGATTGTTGTAGTATTATCCACAAAGAGTATCTGGAAAAAAAGTAAAACCCTCGATAGTAAAGATTACAGCGAGATGCTAATCCGTGCTGTCACTGCTATCAAGGGAAAACCTGGAACTGAGTTCCTGCGCAAAAAAAGTAATGTTCCATCAAGATAATACAAGATCATATGTGTCTGCATTCACCGGCTGGTCTCTGTGCGGACTCGAATGGATCTTTTGCCACACCCACCATATGGTCCCGACATCGCTCCTTCGGGCTTATACCTTTTTTTACACCTACAGCTACATCTTGCTGGTGCTATCTTCCATTCTGCACAGGACGTTGAAAAATTACCAAAACGTTGGCAGAAAATCATAGATTTGGATGGTGATTACTACCGGCACTAAAGGTAAGGCTTTTCATGTTTTTTTTTTTTTTAACTTTATTAAGAATGTTTTCTGGTGGAAAACTTTCGTTGCAAGTAGATATTTATTGCTTAATACTTTCACAGTTATTAACATACTTTTTTAAATGAGTCAGTAACTACTTTTAATTTTATTTGTTTGTCGCGAGACAAGATCCGCCTTACCTATTTGTATATTTATACTTTTTAAAACTTCAGAAGCTTCTGATATATTTGAACCTTTTTTCACATCAAAGTTTAGTTATGCTCAAATTATTGATAAATTTATAAAACAGAATTATACCAAAGAATAGATTGAATTTTGCATTAGTGATACTAGTTTTTTCCCCCCAGTTGAATATTCTCATAAGGCAGATCCCCCCAAAAATTAAATTAAATAACCAGCTATTCTGAAAATAAATCCTGATGAAAGATTTTTGCCAGATTCTGCAGTCTTTTAATTTATTGCACAATAAAGAAAATGCTGTTAATGGCAAGTGGCTGCTTACCTTAACCAGTTACTGATTGCTTTTCAAAGAATTTGTTTTAAATTTTTAATACAAGATAGTAGTGGTTTCCAGCTAGATAGTTGTATATCAGACAATTAGCTACCTTAGTGTTAACATTATTTTAATCAAATTGTGCATAAGATCTGCTTACCTAAACCCTTTTCACAAATAGACTAAGTCACTCTAAAATAAGTTTGAGGTGACACTAGTAGAATGTAAAGAAGTTTAAAAGGAAAAAAAACTAAATAAGTAAACAGGCATGATTTGCAAACCGATGACACTAAACATCTTGCAGAATCCTCCTTGAGATGCTTATTGTTTTCTTTTCAAATTCTTGTCCTGACAAAATCGAAGTTAGAATTTTCTATTATGATCAGTTCACTACTCCAAAATATTTTTGAGGTGACGAATGCAATATTTAAAGAAGTTTAAAAGTAAAAATAATTCAGTGCAGAGTCTGGAATCTAGATGTCCAGTGTCCGGAAGGATCTACTGGACCACCAACATTTTTTTTCTATTTAAATGGTTTTATACATGCACATTTGATAGTTTTTTATAATAAAACACGTAGAGTCCTGCTCCTTATTTTCACTTCAAAATAAAATACCTCCATATGGCCCCGACATCTTAGTCTTACTTCTTACTTTCACTTCAAAATAAAATACCTCCATTTCGAAGTAACTATTATTTATTTGCATGAATCTCTATAATAAAAAATTTACTGCCTTTTTACTTCCTTGTAGGAAGTAAAAAAGAAGTATTGTAATCGCGAATAATTTCGTTTATCATATTTCAACGAAAATATCCATTCTGATGGCTATCGAATTCAATTTAACGATGTTTTTGCGTGATATCTGAACAACGAAGATAACGTCTTCTTTTATTATTGCTAATTAAATCATGTTTAATCAATTCTGGAATTTATTCGAGGAAATATGTGTTTAAAATTTACTTCGTAATTTTTAATATAGATATTTTGAGTTTTCATGTATTATTATTTTTATGTTTTTATGTATTTTGAGTTTTTATGTATTTTTGCCTTGTCGCGAAATGAGATCTGAATTAATTGAATGAGAAATACTGAATCGTCTGTGAAAAACACGTGTTTGTTTTTGTTTAATTTCTTTTATACATCGTTTTAAATTTATCATAGTATTTGACTGGAACATGTGGCAACGATGAGATAATTCTTCAGATGATATACATAATTTCTGCGCATTCTGAGTTATAAAATGAATGAGATGTAACACTGTTAAGTGAATCTAGCGCCAGAGTCTCGCCATGGTAAAGAAATATAGTGAATTTTAAGGAGTGTATATATTCTATTGTGGTTTATGCGCTATCGACGAATTAGATTAAAGTCAATCCAATAAGTTTAAATGAAATGCAAAATGCGTATAATTTAATATTCCGTACAAGGGAGTCATGTGGTATATACATCAGATTTTTTGCTTAAATATCTCAAACCGAAAAATCGTTGATTTTACACCCATTGAATAATTTATATCCGTGAAGCCAACCTGGCGAATCATTATTTATTATTTTTTGCTCACCGCGTGACTATCAATACATGGCAGCTTGAGAAATGTCTCACGCAACAATGTCTATTTTTTGTAATATTAGTAATTGAATAGCCAAGAGCATGGTAATCTTTTATGTTGACATTACGTACGGCGATGATTATAGATTTCAGCTAACTGCAGTGTGAAGTGTTGAGTGTGGTGAGAAGGAGAAATTTAACAGAAATTTCTTTCCATGTGCGAAGAATAGATTTTATAAATGATACTCGTCGGACAAAAGATTCCATTTAATGCTGTTTGAGTTGAGGATAACTAATTTGTTATTTAGATAGGCCTAGGGGGCCTAGTAAAGTATGTGACAAGGATAAATTTAACAGAAATTTTTAAAAATGTGTTTTGTAAATGATAGTTATAGCCCGTTTACTGCTGTTTGAGTTAAGAACTGATTTATTATTTCGATAAACTTTGAGAATACTTTTCCGTTATATACCTGTCACGCTTTTTGGCATGTGGCAGCTAAATGATCTATTGGCCATCATTTGCCATGCGGTGTATGTATAAGTAATATTATAAACTATAGATACATTTTTAATAAAGATTGAGATTTTTATGTATTTTTATGCATTTTTGTCTTCCGCGATGTGGGAATTGAATTGATTAAATTAGAAATAAATATCCGATGGAATTCGGCGAAATAAGTTTAAATGAAGTGCATTAAAAAAATGTGTATAAAGGTCGTACAAGGAAGTCATGTGGTGTACATGTCATATATTTTCAGTGGTTACTGGTGCTTAGGAAGGAACAATAGTGGGTAACTAAAATGAAGAAATATACTGATAAGACGTGGAGGTAGGAATTCTTACTGCCATGGATAAGACTTTCTTTTGAGCCCAAAGGGTGTTAGCTCAGAGGAACTATTAATTTTGTTTTGGCATTTTGCGCTGAAAACTTTACATGTCTGTTTCACTTTTTACATTGCTTCAACTAAATATTATCGCCCTGTGTTAAAGAAATTAAATAATCGGCATAAATATATGTTTGTTAATGTATTAATTAATGTATGTTTAATTATACAAAATTAATAATATAAATTAATGTATGTTTTAATGTATTTTTAATTAATGTATATTTCTCCCATTGTGATAAAACAACGGTAACTAGAGCCATCAAATTTTGAATAACGTAGTCCTCCACCGAATATGAGCATCTGGAAGCCCTAATTTGGAATTTGTTTTATTGTCGATTTCATATTTTGTAACACTTAGCGAAATTTTGATTAACAAGCCCAACGATTTCAAAGTCAGCAATGGTAACACTAAAAAAAAAAAAATTAATAGGGCGAAAAAAAATTATCTCCATGGCTCAAGAATCTGTATCGGAAATTCTAAAGATATGCTCATTTTAAAATTATTTTGCGATATTACTGTTGAATTGAATTTTATGGTTTAAGTGCGACGAACATGATATTTAATAAATAAAGGTTACTCACAAATCATTAAAAAAACGCCTCTTTGGGCGTAGTATAAAGTCTGAAAGCTTACAGATTTTTTTTTTTCTAATTCTGTTTTATGTTAACGCATTAAGATACATATCTAAAAATAAAAGCGTACAACGTTTTGAAACGTTAAATTCTATTTAAAACTTAAAGCATTTTTTAAACATTTTCAGGAACATACTTGCAATTCTAATCTCTCTTTCAGACAAATGTAAGATTGTATGACAAGATGTAAAATGTAATATTTGGTTTATAAAATTATTTTGTAATATTTGATATTCATATATATTGATTTTATGCTGACTGATTTATTTTCATTGTTTAAATTTCATTTTCGGCTTCAATAAATTGCTCTTTCGAATTGCGAAGAGTTAAATGAAATAGATTTTAATTATTAATAAAATTAATTATTACTAGTTAATGTTAGACAGTTATTATTATTAATTGGTTATTAATTATTTAATTTTAATTGAAATAGATTTTAATAAGTCAGTAAAATGATCGACAGCGAAGTTTGTAGGAGGAATTTGCTATTTTTTTCAATTAAAAGATTGTCCCTCAACTGTAATACAACATTGAAAAGTTTGCCACTTAAATTCGAGTCTCTATGTTCATTTAGCATTCATTCACAGAAATAGTAAATTCCTTGATAAAAATTCCTAACACATTGTTTGGAAGACGTTGCTTTGAATAATACATTGTCTTTTACTTATTCAACTTTCGGCTCATTTTGTAGTGCATAAATGAATTCATTTTAGAATAGAAAAAGAATGCAAATTTCAAAACAACGGCAAAACGTTTCTGCATAAATTTCTTCCTCTTTTCCTTTCACTCCTAAAGGCGTATGCATTTTATTTATGTGATCCCTGTTTTACCAAGTTCGCATATTCGCACGTGATGAGGCATTTGAGTTCGTTTTCACGTAGTTTTTCGTTTAAAAAGGCCTAATTTAAAAAAAACTTTAATTTTAGTTGGTGATTCTTGGAAAATTTCGTTAATATTAAAGCATTAGCATGAAAAATTGGTTACGATGTCAAGCTGGAATTATTTCTCGATCGCTGATGCGGATTTAATGTTTGCCGACGTGCCAAGATAGGAAAACTTGGAATTTTATTTTAAATCATCCTATCGCTTTCTTAACAATGGTCGAAATTGTTCAGTTAGTTGATTCCGCCCCCCCCCCGTTATCTATTAATTTCTTCTAGAAAGGAACGGAATTCTGTAAAACTAAATGTGTAATTTATTACGCGTTTAATATAAACTAAATGTGTATATATACATACTTAACCAAATTTCATGCATGCGTATTCAAAGCATTTAAATAAAATGTTAACGTGGCCAATTAGCATACTATGGAAAATAGTTTTTTTTTTTAAGTGCACTGAGTACTTATGTGTTGCGGTTTCAGAAATAGCAAGGCAATTTCGGAAATTAGCAACGCGTCCTTCAAACAGGCAGAACACGCTCTGATTCTAACGGCTAAAACCTTCCTTTAAATAGTCTGTTCTTTCTACATCATTTGAATATGAGACGAGCTAGAAATTTACATTCTGGCAAGAAAATGGAAATGAGGACGACAGGACTGTGAATTAACATAAATAAACTTGTTAGAAACTTAAACGTGAACTCTGTAACTCACAACAGAATGACTCACCTAAGAAAATCCGGTGCTTTGGATATGATACTCTGGAACTCCATGAAAGATAATTTCCCGTCATCATCATTATCACCTTCTTCCAGTACTTTCTCAACCACTAGATTTACTTCCTCTGAATTCAGCTCGCTTCTCGTTAATGCAATGGTTGCTTGCTTCAGGTCATCGGGCCCAATAAATTTGTCCCCATCGTAATCTAAAAAATAATAATTATAGTAATTTCTGGATATTTTTCTGTTAGCGGGACCGAATTCAGAAATGTATGCATGCATGCATGTATGTATGTATGTATGTGTGCATGTGTGTATGTAAGTACGTATGCTTGTGTGTACTCATATACAGGGTGGTTATGATTGAAGTGACCTTCTTCCAGACCCCTGCGGAACCCTTTCTGCCAATCGGATTTTTATGAAACTTGGTACCTACGTTATATGGACTATGGGGAAAAGATTTCTGCAATAAAAAAATAGTTCAAATTTTGACCACCAGATGGCAATTTTCAAAAATTCCTTATGCAAATTAGTCAAACCTATAAAGAGACTTGCACTCAAAACCATTCTGCGTGCCTTTATCATCGTTAATCATGCTGCCTTACAGAAGAAAGATCGAGCTTTACTGATAAAACTGTTTTATCGGAACGGCATCAATAGCTTAGCTGCATTGCGTGAATATCGTCGTTTAAAGCGATTGCAAAATGGGCCCATGTCGAAGAATGGTTTGAAGAAGATGATTATGAACTTTGAAGAGACTGGAGACTTGGGTGTGCTGCCAGGAAGAGGGCGGAAACCTTTTGCGAATGAAACTGTCGAAGAAGTCGTTACTGCTGTGGTTGAAAGAGTCTCCAGTTCTCGCTTTTGTCGACAGCACGAAAAATACTGCGATCCATTTTAAAATGGTATCCGTGAAAAATAAGATCCACTTGGTGCAAACGCTGCAACCTCAAGACCACCAAACACGCTTTGAATTTGCTTGCCGATTTTTGGCGAGAATGGATGTTGATGACGCTTGGCCTAGGAAAATTCTACGGTCAGATAAGGCGCATTTTTCTTTAGATGGAACTGTGAATAATCGAAATTGCCACATATAGGGTGCTTCACCTCCTAATGCCCTACACCAACAACCACTGCAGTCACATAATCAGAAGATTATATGACTGCATGCTGTGGATTTACTTCTGATTTTATCCTCGGACCGTTTTCCTTTGAAACTCTCACTCCTCAAGATCCTAAAACGCGTTCTGTACAGTCTAAAACGGTACAATGAACTCCTTCGACAGTAAGTCGTTCCTGCTTTACAGTAATGGCAATGTTTACAAACCGCTGTCTTTATGCAACATGGAGCAACTTGCCACACTGGACGCCAAGTCAAAGAACTGCTTCGTGCTAACTTTGGCGAGAATCATGTAATATCCAGACCTTTTCCGGATGCCTGGCCTCCTATTTCACCCGATTTAAGTCCCTGTGATTTCTGGTTGTAGGAATTTCTAAAAGACCGTGTTTATGAAGCAGGAATTAGGACTTTTCCTGAATTGAAAGCCATCATTACACGCCATCTTGCTGAAATCCCTCGAGAGTTACTTCGCGCTACCATTGCACACGCTATAATGCGCTTCAGTGGCAACACGTAATTGATGTCATTGGAGTACATGCTGAGCACATTCTGTAATTGAATGAATTTTAATGATTCTGACAGATTTTTTTATCCTTCTTTAGGCGCCACAATTCCCCCTGGTGGTCAAAATTTGAACTACTTTTAATTACAAAATTCGTTTTCCCAGGGTCCGTACAACATATATACCAAATTTCATTAAAGTTCAATAAGCAGAACAGGTTCTAGAGGGGTCTGAATAGGGTCACTTTAATTATAACCAACCTGTATGTCATAGTAAAGGAAATTATAGTTTTAATCTGAAAAATAAATTAAACATCTCATTCACATCCAATGATAACACTCCAATGATCCAATGACACACTCCAATGATCCAATGATTCACATCCAATGATCCAATGACTTGGCAATTTGCAAAATCAGATAAATAATAAAATTAAAAATATAATGTCTTATGGAATGGCGAAAGTTCTCAGGCAATATGAATGATAAATCTCTGATGGCCCAGTGTAAGCACCATGTAAATGGAATAAAAAACCTAACAAATTTGTCCCAAGGTACACTGCGCCCCGCCTCCAAAAAATGGAACAGTTCTATATCTCCCGTTCTACTGGGGTGATTGACGAAGTTCAAACTGCGTTTTTTATATCTCGAAAGCGTGACTTAGGATATATATTAGATTTATATATAGCAGTGTTCCAATATAGATATTTTGACACACTATCGGACTTTTTCTGAAATGACATGCCAAGTTTTTTCTATATTTCGATTCTAAGACTCAAATTATGCTAAACTGCCAAATTTTGTAAAAATCGCACGAGTAGTTTTTAAAAAACTAGCTCTCAAAATTTTAGCTCTTCCATTTTAATTGAATTTGATATATATTTATTAATATATCTCTCCTTTTTTTTTAAACTTACTTGATTGCTTCTTCCAGAATTCAAAATTTAGATTCATTCTAAATTTAGGTTCATTCTAAATATAATTCGCCCATTTTTTATGATTTATTTTTTTAATTTGTATTTCTAAATATTTTTTATAAATTTTTCGAACAAATTGATAAATTCGGTCTGATTGTAGAGACATTAGTTTTTTTTCAAAGCAGAAGAGATGAAAAATGAGCAATGCCCTCGCCGGGACTCGAACCACGGACCTCTCGAATACGCGTCGAGTGTGCTGACCACTACACCACGAAGGCATGCTAATAAGGTGGGAGAAATACCTTATATACTCTCCCTTTTAAAGGACGACTGGGTATTAGGGACCCAATCGCCAAGTCCTGGTGATGGAGAATCATCATCCACCGCCTTTTTAGTTTGGGCGCCACTATAGATTTATTAGGTATTTTGGAACGTCAGGAAACTGAAGAAATGAACAATAGCCTCGCCGAGACTCGAACCATGGACCTGTCGAGTGTGCTGACCACTACACCACGAAGGCATGCTAATAAGGCGGGAGAAATACCTTATGTGGTGACAGAAAAGAGCCAGTTTCTTTAACTACTTGAGTAACAAAATGCGTATTTCATAAAAAGACAAAAGAATCCGATGATTCAAACATTTGTCTTCCAAACATTTTGAAAACCTGTAAATGATTTTTATTTTCGTATTATATTAGCGGATATTTATGATCAAATACTTTTTTCCCATGTGTTCTATTAAAAAAATATAGCTAAATTGTTTTCGGTCTGTTTCCTTACAATTTATATTCCCACGTAAGTTCTTTAAATAATAGGGAACATGTAAAAATATATTGAATAGAGAGGAAAATCAAATTCAAATAAACGAATTCTAGAACTATTATAAACACCGATAACGACAACACCGCAAAACCATCCTTCGCACAAAAATATCGCTCAAATGGATTCGAGTTGCGGTCACAATGGATAATTTCGTTGAAATATGACACGCGAAATTTTTTGTGATTACAATATTTCCTTTACTTCGTATAAGCAAGTAAAATTCGCAGTATACATTATTTATCAGAGTATTTTAGTATAATGTAATGCTTCATTTTTATGAGAAAATAAGCTTAGCATCAGTTTTAGTACAGAACATCTAATTAGCTTAAATAGTAAACTGTAATATAACAGGTATTGATGAGGAATTATATTTCCCCTTCGGTTATCTTAAACAATAGTTGACTCGGTGACATTTCTTCTTTATTATTAGCCCAGAAAGGTAATTAGTCTCGAAATGGCATTTTGCATCGAATCACTCAGATGCGATGTCTCATTTTTCAAACTGATGCCCCTAAACATTATCGCACTGTATTATATTTAAAGAAACTAAATATTGAAGAATCTGCGTTAATGTATGTTTCTCGCATTGTGAAAACGCAAAAGTATCTTGCATGAGTCATACAATGTTGAACAACGTAGTTCTGCCTCCGAACATGGGCACCTGGAAACTAGAATTTAGAATTTTTTTTATTGTGTAGAATTTTTGGTTAAATACTTAACAATTTCAAAGCAAGGAGTAATTCTCGCCATTAGTCTTTCCACGTCGAGTTAACTTGCACTTTTTGTGTCTACGTAGCCTTTTGGCTAACTTAAGTTAAATTAGTCATAATTTAAAATTCGTTACGTTTGATTTAAGCCATAAATGATGGCTGTTCTATAAGCTCAAGTAGTGCCTTCTGTTAACTTTTATTTGAGTTAAATAAAAGGGTCTTTTACACCTTTCTCAGCTTCTGTGGTACTTTAAAAGACATAGTGATAATTAAGTCTGAGAGTTCTCGTCTATGCTGCCAAAGAACACGCGACTTCATAATCTGATAAAAGCTAATTCATCCTCACACTTTCTCACAGATACTAAATTTGCTATATAAGAAGAAATTAAACAATAAACTGTCTAAGTAAATACTGTGTTTAAAAATTATCTATCAAATGAAAATGTTAGGCAATGTTATTTCATGTAATTTTAAAATGTTCAAAATTAGAGCACTGTATTTACTTCATATAAAAGTAAATTTAATTTAAAAAAAAGCGATGGAATAACTTCTGCAACGTGTACTGCAGAAGACGCAAATTCTTAAAGAATATGGCTGTGTTATATATCACAATTTCTCAATTCGTTGTTACGACTACATTCTAAGCATTCGAAGAACTCAACAAAAGTTTTGACTATGGAACAACAGAAAAGTAAATAGAATATTTTCAAGAAGATTGAAAATCGAATAAAAACCGTGAAATATGCAAAATCATTTTGCAGTAGCTTGTAACAATTAGAGAAATATTAGACTGATTCTATCGAAGTATTATGCGATCTTAAATCAAGCTTACTACCAAATTTAGAAATGTTTGAATTTTAATGTAACGATCCAATTTATTGTACTATCAACAATTCATTTATTATGCATTTTAAACACTCGATAGAAGTTTTTACTATGAGAGAAATGTAATGGAAGAATTGATTACGTGAACCACACAACCAAAGATCCCCTCTCCAAAGACTGGTATTAAAAAAAAGAATGAAAATCAAATAAAAAAAAAAGCAAGATCACATCTCCTCCTTTTTCCAATGAAATTGGAAAAAGTAGATTTTTATCAATATTTGCTCAATAGCACGCGCTGGCCGATCCCCTCTGAACGAATGATTTTCCTTGGTCTCAGAGATATAGCCATAGGGGGAAAATTCAATAAAAACTCAGATCCCGAAATTGGATTTTATCTCTCTTTTTATATATATATATGTTATTATTAGAAGACGGATTTCATATATTTGCTTCGCAAATATCATTCATATACGGGTTTTGAAATATATTACGGACTCTCTTAAGCTTATTTTTAGACGCTTTTCTAAAATATTCATCTTTCTATGTGGTTTTTCTCATTTTTATCCTTTTTGTCTTTCTTGACATAAATTTATGAAAGGAGATAGTTTTCAGACATTTCCGAAATGTCTTAGGGATGATTTAATGTGTATTACGATGCGACATAAAATATAAAGCCAAACGTTGTGCGCAAAATAATATATAACTACTTTACTTGTTTATGTATATCTGATTGAAAGAATAAAGAATTAATTATCATGCATTGAAAAGGATAGTATTTTTTAAAATTTTGTGAAGCATATTAATATAAGTATGCGCTTAAATAGTTTCATTTCATGTGATACTGTGGTATATGAGATTTTATTAATATAATTTGCAATAATTCCAATTCTTAAAGCACTGTCTGGGATTCATTAGATAACTTAATCTATTTCATACAAAAGTCAAAGAAATGTGCACAAAACAAAGCTAAATATTTGTAATGTCTTTAGTTTAGCACAGAATTCATTCAAAAATATACAAATTTTCATTATCGTTGCGATGAATATTAGTTCGCGCTTTCGTTATTTATAAATTCGTTTATTTATAAATAGTGGAGGACCGTTTATACGTTTCTCGTTTGTACGTCTTTTAGTTTATACGTTTCTCGTTTATATGTATTTTGCATTTATATTTAGTTTATCTTGGTCCCGATTCACTTCAATTTATTTTAATAGTAAATTATTTCTTTTAAACGTCGCATAACTTCGGATATACATCGCTTGTGCTTGACTTACTGAACTGGTTTTACATTTCGCAATCCCACCGCTCAAGTATTTTTCCTAGAAATGGAGATAAAAGATAAAAGAAAGAAGCAAAGGCATGGGACATCACAGTCTGGTATAGGAGGTGAAAAATTCAGTTCATGAATAGAGGGGAAGGAGAAATACATTTTTCCAAAGATCTAACTTTTTTTTATTCTGAACAGAAAGCTGTGTTAAGTAAACTAGCTGAAGCAGAAATAACAGATACAAAATGTCACAAAAGTGAAAGCCACTCTCGTGAAAAGATGAAATTCAAATCTTAAAAAAATCAGATGAGAATAATGTTTTGACGAAACCTGAGTTGGAAAAGAAACTGGTTATTCCTGTGACGACACTAAAAATGGTGAAGAAATAGCAGAAATTTGTGAACAGTCCGCTTCAAAGAAATTTCATGTTTAAGATGGAAAGCAATTTTGCTAAATTGTTTCGTTCATTTACGTGCATCCAATATTCCAGTGAATTCTTTATGTTAATCTAATTAAGTCAGAAGAAATAGCACTTCGAATAACTATGAACGAAGATTGCTTTTCAACTGGATGTCTGTATATTTAAACTGCGGCATGGAATCTCATATCATATAATAAGTAAAATCCCCCTTTTATAAATTTAAAAAAAATGTGATTAATGTCATGTAACTAAGTAAAGAATATCTTATTGTTTTACTTTGTGTAAATGCTGATGGTACAGAAAATATTACTCCTTTAGTTATAGGAAAGTTACAAAAGCCAAGGAGCTTCAACATGTTAAAATTTCCATTAAAATATAGAGTAAATAAGAAAGCAGATACGACTACGGATATTTTTACTGAATAGACTCAAGAAAATAGACAAAACTATGAGGAGACAAAACTCCAACACTTTACTTTTTATGGATCAGTGCACCGCCCATCCTCAAATGAGAGATTTGTTGCAAAATGTGATGGTTGTTTTCTTCCCGGCAAATTGCTCTAATGTTCTACTACTTTTAAATCTGGGTGTCATTAAGAATTTGAAAATCTTCTACAGGTAAAGGTTGATTTAAATAGCTTTTTAAATTATAACTACAGGAAATACACAGAAAATTTTGACAGACTTTGGAAACTTTCTGCGGAATATGGCTCATATTCACATTACACATGGCAAAAACCACTAAAGCCAAACATGCAGCCATGCAGGCAGTCCACTCGCCTAGGTTCGAATTCGGATTAAACTATCAGTACATTCAATAGTCTTCACTCAGCCACTTGAAGAAAGGGTTGAAGATCGCAAAATCACTGACGATTTAAGACTATAAGCAAAATTTTAATAATATTTTTATAGACTAATTACGGGGTATAATGAAACGTACTTACGTATTATCCCGTCGAGCAACCAAGCAGCGCAATTTAGCGCCAGTTATGGATGACCGTGTCCATTAGAATTCGGATGTAACGATTGGCGACCGTTGCTGAAATTTCTGTCAATGGTCGACAGGATAATACGGGAGTACTAATAATATACTATCTAAAAATCTTAAACTAATAATTATGTAAGATTCATGATGCGAAAGGTTAAAGGTTAGGGGAAAGGATTTAAAGAGTGATTTAGTTGCTATAGATATTAACTCAAACACTATATAAAACACTGATTCAGATTTTAAGGGATGTTTTTAAGGCTTTTAAATTTTGTAGCCACATCTCTGTAATAAAGTATCTAAATAAACCAAAAGTGGTATGGTTATATAGAGAAAAATATTATATATAGTGTATATCTCTCACGAAACTACTTGAAGCGTGGTGTTTTACAACAACATAGAATGCTTTGCACATTTCAATCAAAACTATGAATTATTTATTGTCATTAATAACATCCAGTTCAACAAATGAATGGTGGTAATGATAATGAGATAATTATTATAGTACCGTATATCCTAAATGCATAGACAACCTTGACGTCTCTAGGTGCTTGCTCACTAAAGCACGATAACATGTCCAGAAAGTCGTCAAATGTCATATCTCCACTGCCGTCGTGGGAGAATACCTTACATATACGCTGCCGAAAAGGATTTTCCTGAAATAATAAGATTTATGATAAAATAAAGTTGTCAAATTTAAGGATTTTCAAATGAAATTAGCATTTTATTTCAGAAGTTTTCAATATATTTAATAATTCTCATTTTGCATGATTAAAACTGTAATTACTCGAAGCTCTGGCATCTTCTCCACTTTCTCTAAAGGTACAGTAACAGTGTGAGCTTCATCTCCAGTCATTTCTTTCGGAATTTTATGTGGATCCAATTCCCGATAGCGTTTCTGCACCCTTAAAGTATAAATTCAAGTGACAATATGCACGCAAAAGACAATAAATAATACAATAAATCCCAGTATAAAAACAAAGCGGCAGTATTCTAAGCCCTATATATAAACTCAGAAAGTATGTATGATTACATTATAGTGTTTTTATAGTAGCATGCTGACATCTTCACTTGAATAATTAAGTAAAATTATGCACCAAATTTAATTCAAAGAAAACAGTTTACATTACTTTAAGAGTTGTGATTTTTTTAGGGGGTTTAACGAAATAGGAACGAGAAACAGTTACACTTAACAACTTCAGTCATTCATTTACATTTACAAATTTATCTTGTAACATCTGACTCTCTTTGGCTACATAAACTAATCTACATCTTACTAATGAACCTGGTGACTTCTTGGACAGGCGTGAAATAATACCAGCGCAGAAGAAGGGTGAAAAATAACCCTTTATTAATTTCAACTATGAACAGAAAGGCATATATTTCGTGTTTTACAATAACACCGACAACTTGGGTGAAAGATAAGCGTTGTTACACAAATCAATCCAAGTCTGAAATCCATGCTGAAAGCTCGTGAGAAACCGATAGCATGTTTGTTGTTAAAAATAAAAAATTCTTACAGTCCTCCGCTGAATTTCGTTTCGTTTGTAGAGAATGAATAGCTTCTTTTAACAGCCTCTTGTTTACGGAGGATGGTCGTCCAGAGGGCATCATCTTCGAGGACGAAATTTCCGCCCTTCTCAAAGTACCTTCGAACTTTTTCATCAAAAACAGCACTTCGCCCATATACAGTACAAATTTTAAGAGCCGTCTGGCAGGCATTTTTCATTTTCTAAAGTAAAAGGGCATAGGACAAAAATGAACTTTTGAGTTCTCCATTCTTAAGACAACACTGAAAAAAAATCTGATGTGCACACCACATGACTTTCTTGCACAGAATTTCAATTATACGCATTTTTTCCTGCCTTTTATTTAAACTTATTTCCTCGAATTTCATTAGAGATATATTTCTCATTCAATTAATTCATTCTGACTTCGCGAGAAGGCAAAAATACATAAAACTCAAAATATCTGTATATGGAAAGATATAAAAAAACATAAAACACCAAATACAGTTAAAACAATTTAAAAAATTACAATTAATACAGTTTCTACGCAAAAAAACAAGGAATTCGGCCAGCGGGCAAGAAGGCAGATTTTTTGGTGCACAAAACTGAAAGTTTAATTTTGGTCTACTCGGCAAAAGGACACTGAAAGCATAGAAACTGACTTAATTTGTTGTGAACGCTATGCTGAGTCAATGTAGGGGATAATTTAATATTTTAAATGATAATGCTAGAATGGATTAAGCATAATTTAATTCGCAATAATAAAAGAAGATGTTTCTTTGTTGTTGCAAAGCTTAGTATGGCTGCTATGGTTAAAAAATGAGGCTTAGCCGCACATAAACAACTTTTAAATTGTTGATCATTCTACAAGCATAACATGCAGGTTAACTAAAGGTATAAAAACCTTAATTGGAAGATACGACCAATATAATTCAATCATTTCTAAAGCAAAAAAGGGCACAATTTACAAACATTTAAGAATAAAGAAACTGAGCTCCCTGAGCCGAGCAACAGAGTGGATATATATATATATATATATATATATATATTTATTTATTTATTTTTGATGCGGCCGGTTGCAACTAAAATAGGTGTTGCATATCTACATGTTATAGCAGTCCTAGATACAAAATTTCAACATTCTGAGCAGTGGCGGCTCGTAGCTAAAATTAGTGGGGGTGCTGTTACAAAAAATTTTAACTTTTAAGCTCTTGAAGTTCACTTACAGTCACAGAATTTATTAGTTGAAGATGCAAGGACATGGTTAAAGTTTTCTGTAAAATAAAAGAACCAAAAAAAAAATGAATCAAATAGAACAGCTGAAAAATAATCTAATTAAGAATATGGTGTATGATTTTTTAATCACAGCACACGCGGAGTAAAAAAAAAAGAAACACCTCCAAACGGCACTCCAGATTCGGCACTGGAACAGCGACAGTGCCTTCTTCCTCTCGGCCCCGTACGCTGCTTCCTAAGTGCGCATGCGCAAAACAACAAAATACCACACGCGCGAAGTAAAAAGTAATCACGTTTTCAGAATTACGGCACTGCAAGAGCGACAGTGCTCTTCTCGCTGGGTGGCTCGAGTGCTGCTTTCTGTGTGCGCATGCGCAGATCAACCACCACGTCGCTGGAACAAAGACTTTCGTACCTTTTGTATAAACTGGAGGATGGCTACTGACATTAAGTTTAAGGATTATATATTGTAGAGGTATAAAGAAAGAATTAAAGAAAAAACGACTCATTATATTAAATATTAAAAATAATAATAAGTGGAAATTCAGGGGATGCTGCAGTTCCACAGTGCTTATTTTCTGAGGCGACTCGTTGTTGAGTTATTCGAGATACATACATACGTACATGCGTATGTACGTACATACAGACGCCACGAAAAAAATCTTTTCTGAATCCATTTTAAATCAGTTTTCTAAGTCTTTGGGAGAAAAAGAGAGTCTTTTATTCTGTCCTTACGTACGGATGTCACGCAAAAACATCGTTAAATTGCATTCGATAGCGGTCAAGATGGATATTTTCGTTGAAATATGATACCTGAAATTTTTGGCGATTACAATACTTCCTTTTTACTTCGTACAAAGCAAAAATATTACTTCTCAACACATGCTAAAATTACGCAACTTGAGCAGGAAACACAGTATTTAAGCTTCCGCTTTCATCAAAGTATCAAAGCACTCCTTATCAGCAGTAACAAAATAATAAGAAGGAAACGCGCTGGGATCTAAAAACCCACAGAACTTTCCAGACGGCCCTAGTATAGAATAATATAATTGCTGAATATCTACTAATGAACTAGGAATGTACTCTAGTAAATGAATTAGGAACTCCGAAATAGAAATTCGATAGAATTCCTTAGAAATCCTCTTTCCATTCGATTTGTTAGAAATTGTGGAAAGGTAGCTAAATATTTTGCTTATATTCAGTGTTAAATTTCGTAATTAATTTACGAATTCATGTTGTAAAACATGGCTGAGGTCTCTAATTGCAGTTTTATATTATCTGCCTTATAAAACTCATTGAATTTGGTACTTATTTAAATTTTTTCTTCGCTATCACTCATAACAAAGATATTATAACCAAATTTAAAAAAAATATGAATGACTTACGAAATTTTATGCCAAAAACATGCGAATGGTAAATGATACTTTTAGTTTTTTTAAGAGTTTTAAGTTAATAATAGTAAATAACACAATAGCTTGATTTTAGAGAACGAAATCTTATTAAAAAAGCATTTTAACAGTAAATAATATTATTGATTTTCTACTAATTAAAAAATAACAGAATAATCTGAATTTAAAAGCTTAATAAAAAATTTTAGAATTGTATCAATGGTAAAGAGTAGCGTTGATTTTTAAAAAGCCTAAGGTAATAAAATTACCATTATTTAAAACAGGTCTACCTTGGAGACCACCTCAACGTATACAAGGGATGAAAACTGTTCCATCATTTGAAGGATCACAAACAAATCTCTAAATTATATTGTAATAGTATAAGAATAACCGATAGATTGTTTTGAGTCACCAACAATGGCAGATTTGAGTAAGAATTTCGCATAAGTATATGACTGTAAATACAGTTTTCTTACATTTACTCGTAATACGAGGAAAAACAAGTATTCTGAGTACCTACTTCGGATCATAAATGAATTTCACTTTGCATATATAGTCTTCATATATTTCACATAGTAACTCCAGATACTTCGCATCACAATAAAATAATTCAGTTAATAAGAGATTGATGCTACAAATTTGATAGATGAATTAGTTCGAAAGTTGCCTAAAAATCTATACTATTAAAATCTCTGCGCATCTGTCTGTTTATCGTTTGTGACATCATCTCCTCTGGAAAGGCGTTTAGTTGAATTTCGAGAATGGTACACCCGGATTCCAAAAATTCGTGAGAAACCATTTCGATCATTCTCATCTTCTTTCGAAATTAATCAGCCGATATAGTAATTAAAAACTCTGAAAATGCTTAAGTTTCTTGCTCATTTTTCCCAGTGGCAACATCTCGTGCTGGAAATAAAAATTTGCTTTATTTCGAAAAGTGTTGCCACTGCTCGCTTTCAAATCGTATTGTTGTTAGTAAAAAATTTGTAAGTTGTGCAAAATCTATATATATACATAAAGAAGAAAGTCTGGGTGTTTGTCCTCTAATAACTCAGTCACTACTACAGCTATCGTCACCAAACATTCTGCAATTCTTTTTTGGGTCCTGGAAAAGGTCAACGTCAGCTTTTTTCTAAAATCAGAGATATCAATTAAAATCTCGGAAAAACAATAATTTTCTCCTTCATTTTTCCTTGTGGCAACAGTCTCGCAAGCTGGAGATGAAAATCTGCTTTATTTCGAAAGTTGTTGCCACTGCTCGCTTTCAAATCCTAGAGTTTGGTAATAAAAAATTTCTGAATTTTACGAAAATGAAATAAAAACAGTATTGCCAAACATTAAACACAATTTTCCCGATTTCAAAAATTCATGGGAAGCCATTTCGACTATTCTCATCTTCGTACGACTTTAATCAGTCGAAATATTAATTAAAAACTCTGAAAGCGTTAATTTTCGCTCTCATTTTTCCGAGTGGCAAAAATCTCGCTCGCTAAATATAAAAATGCTGTATTTCGAAGTGTTACTGATCGCTTTCAAATCGTAAAGTTTGTTAATCAAAAAATTGTAAGTTTTACAAAATCTATACATATAAAGAAGAATGTCTGTGTGTGTGTTTGTTCGCGTTTTTGATTTCTAATTGATTATGATAAATTTTTTGCCACATTTAATTGACAAATATTGAATATAGGTGAAATATTAAATGAAACTTGAGCTTTTAAGACCATTTGATTAGATAGACGAAATTAATTAAAAACTGCGTAATGTTGTTGCTGATATAATGAGAGAGACTTAGCTTATTTTTCT
Organism: Stegodyphus mimosarum; assembly: GCA_000611955.2. Lineage (NCBI taxonomy): Eukaryota > Metazoa > Arthropoda > Arachnida > Araneae > Eresidae > Stegodyphus > Stegodyphus mimosarum. The sequence continues at coordinate 565,565 of KK120002.1, forward strand.
ATGGAAATCTTTTTTGTGGGTTCCATATTGCATCAGACTGAAAAATGTATGACTATGAATCGTACTTTTTGCATCGTTATTAGAGAAGAATTGCAGTGGTATCGTTCTCACTGTTGCTAGATGCATTACTCTCAATCTAACTTATCTGGCGTTGGGTACTTCCGCTAGTATGAAATAAAAGTAGCATTGCCAAGCATTAAATATAGTATTATTATATACGGTTATATTCTAACGTTGAAGAAAGCACGCGATAGCATGCGACGTCACTGTATGTCGAAAAGTTTTCGTTAATGTCAGCATTTTAAATAAATATCTGCTTTGGCACCTTTTTTTGTTTCAGATTAAGATAACTGACACGGTATGTTATTGCCACGTTAATTCTTTTATTAATATCGAGAAAAATTAATTATATCACATTAAATTTTAATCATGACGTCATACGTACACGCATTAACCTGAAGTGTCGAAAATTTTTGTTTCATGATTTGGCAACAAAGAGAATTATTTACGAATTATTTGTTGCTTGGAAAGAATGAACTGATTTCATTCGCATTGAAATTTTTTATACATTTTCTTTTCAGGTGTACATAGGACTTCCAAATTTCGCTTTTGCCGCAGCCCTCTAGTTATTAAATAAAACCTGATACACAACATTGTCGTAATTTTACTTTCATTCCAATAATTTAATTGTGTCTAGCAAAACGAATATTCCTATACTCATATCAACAAATCATCGCATTATCAGTGTCATTATATATGTGGCTAATTTCATGTAACGATATTTTATAATAAAATACAGATTTTTTTTCTTCCTTAGATATAATACTTATAAGTTTCTGAATTATTTTGTTGCATATTTGCCTGCTAAATAAGCACTCTAGTTAGTTGCATCTTCTGCGCCTTATAAATATCACGTGTGCAGTATTAACTAATGGCGAATTCGTAAAAACCTGGGATTAGTAAAAGTTGTGTAATTTCCGAAGTTGACCTGTAAACAGCAACAAAATTCATGAACATTATAATAAAAGAGTTTGATATACTTTTGAGAATTCTGAAAACATAAATAACAGTTCTTACGTAATGCATCAATTTTGGTGCAAAACGTAAGCAGTAATAGAACTGATTATGTTTAATTAAATCATAAAGAATATCCAGCTTTTTATTTTATTAAAATTGAACTTCTATGTATCATTCTTTCCATGCAGATAACAAAATACCACAATCCATTTTCCTTCTTATCATGGAGACCGCAGATGTTTTATGGAAATAAGATAATAACAAATGAACGCAGATACGACGTTCTCCGAGATTCAGCGCTTAGCTCTCGCATTTCTACCGTGTCAGTTTATGCCCTTCTAGGCACGTGACAGAAATGGGCTGCATCAAATAATCCCCCCGGGAAAAATAATCTCGGAGGTAAAGAGAATTTAAGGCTAAAGCCAAGTAACAATCCGAAAGGAAATCCTAATCGTGAGCGAATAATATCAGACTATCTATGAACATGAATGGAAATACGAGGTGAGAAATTTAGATTGGTCAGCAATATTACGTACGTTGTTATCATTTAGGCTAATGGAAAGAAATAGCTAGAGCCATCATCTTTTTGAGGATTACATAGAAGTCCCTTTTTTGATTCTGGTTTCTTTTACAGCATTTTGGAGATATCAAACTTTTTCTCAGATCAAATATTTTGTTGCAATCCCAAGGCGGCCCTATTTTATCGGCTACATTTGCTCTCTTCGTATCTCTGCCCCATATTGTAATTATTCTTACAATATTTTTAAATTTTCGTCATTATTGTTGGGTGCGTACGGGTTCGTTATGGACTGAATGCACAAGTCGTTAAAAAGTTAACAAAAATTTATTCTTTCCACAAGAAATAAATCAAAATGCTGAAATATTTCTTCAGAGATATTCGCACAATATCACAATATCTCAAACGTTTAGCAAAACTCAATTCAAAACAGATAAAATAATTCTATCTCACAGCGAAATCGCTACAGCATAAAGTAAACAAACAACAGTTCGCTTTAAACAGCTACAACTGCAACTACAACTACAACTGAGGTGAGCTGTTTCAATTCGGCTTTTATAAGCTTTTTAATTATCACTAGAACAATCTCGATTTTTCTAGATTTTTCTGGATGGCAACAGTAATGACGAGATATTTATTTATTAAATATTAAATGCACGCGCTCTTTCATTTTTATTTTTTTGACGTAGCTTTCTCTTCAAAAATAGTCTGCGTTGCACAGGAAATATAAAGGCAATTTTAATTACAATTCTAAATAAATAGCCAAATAAATGTGAAATCCATAACATTATTATATTGAAATTTACCATGAAGGAATACAGATTTTACTCACGTATTTTTCCATTTCCCGTAATTTTTCTCTTAGCATTTTAGGACAATGTTTTGAAATTTGTTTTAGTATTCAAGCAATTTTCGACTTCTTCAAGACTTTCACGAAGTTAATTTCCCTATATTTTGAAATTAATTCGCCCACGTAGTGGTTGTTAATCTCTTACTAATTCATCTGCTCTTGGATTTTGGATGCATGGCCTCTGACTGATGAAATATTAATAGTTATGCTATGCTATGTTATGTAGAAGTGAAGGGGCCACCTATTATTTACCCTAAGTAAGTATTAGCGCTATACACTAACTAGAAAATCAATAACCTTCCGGCATCTTCGATGAAATTGTGGTTTTGCCACCGCCGGCGGCATCAACGGCGCTCCTACCTTTCAGCGTTAAATTTGCTCAAGTAAAATGTATGTATCACTAGGTATATTAGTAAAGTCTATCACTATGTATATTGCATGATATACATAGTGATACATAGTTATATAGGTGCATGCTTTGTGACATTGTCGATTGTAGTGGATACAGACATCATGTTTCAGGACATTAAATATTGCAGTAGATAGAGGCTTGATGTTCCCGATTTACAAATATCTTTTGCAAACATGTTCTGTTTACATCAATGTTTACAATAAAAATTAAGTTACAACTATAAAATTGTTTACAAAGCTTACTTCATTCTGCATATTTATGCTTATTGCGTTGTGAGGCATATTTTAATTTTATAACAGTTAGTTTAATTCAATACTTCTTTCCTATCTCTTCTAGTTTCAACTTACAACTCCCTACCAGAATGAGTTTTTAGAATCGGGTTAAATTCAAATGAGAAGGAGAATAGTATTTAAGTCAAGTTCAAGTCACTTCGATAGACAGAGTTAGGATTCCTGAGTAGAGCGCGTTTGCCTTTGGGCTACGTCTCGGCCATATTACGTGTCTTTTCATACTGTTCTGTTTCATATTGTCTATTCATCGTGTCTCATAGTTCGCTGGCTAATTTAATATTACGAACCAAGTATTTTAGAACTGTGTTCGCTTCAGTTAGTCATTAGTTAGTTTTTATTTCTTACATTTTAAGCTCAAGTGGAAGCTTTGCTGTACGCCCGAAGAAAGAAGCCGACTGTTATTTTGAGCAAATAAAGTATAACTAATCCATTTTGAGTTTACGTTTCTGTTCTTGTACTTAAGCGATTATTCACTAGGCTCCTCGATATTTAATCTTATAGAATAAAAGTAAGGAACTCGACAGCGTACATTTAGGTATTGTTGTATAGTTGTGCTGATACTTTAGCAACTCAGTTTTGACGATTCATTATGTGATGCTACGTATATTTTTGTGATAACTGATTTACAGAAATTGCATTATATATAGCAGTACACTGTTATTCACATGCATTGATAGATCATGACCTCATAGTTTTAGTAGCTATAAGGAATTTGTTTTTACTTTATAGATCATGTTTACTATCATGACTTTTTTACATCAATATTTACGATCAACAGTTAAAAGTAAAAAGGGATAAAAAAAATAATGAAAAGATATACATAAACAAGTTTAAAAAAATCTAAGGTGTACATCATTTCACTTCCTTGTTCGAAATATTAAATTATACTCATTTTTTCCTACCTTTCATTTAAACTTATTTTGTTTAATAACTTTCGACGAATTTTTGGAATCGGGAATAATGTATTTAATGTTTGGCAATGCTATTTTTATTGCATTGTAAAGCTTAGAAATTTCTTATTAAAAAACTCTACGATTTGAAAGCGAGCAGTGGCAACGCTTCTTGAAATAAAGCAGATGTTTACTCCAGCCTGCGAGGCTGTTGACACACGGAAAAATGAGGGCGAAAATTATCGTTTTTCCGAGTTTTTAATTAATATCTCTAATTTTGGCTACTTTTTTTGGAAAAAAGTGGACGTTGACCTTTTCCAGGACCCAGAAAAGAATGGCAGAAAGTTTGGTGACGATAGCTGTACTAGTGACTGAGTTTATCGCGAACACACAAACAGACATTCTTCTTTATATACACTGGTGTGCAAAAATTAAGGACGAAGTCAAAAAATTAGCATATCAGCTGAACGAAGAGGCAGAGCGGACAGAAAGACCAATCAGGAGATTAAGTAAGGTGATGTACGGTAGCACATGCGCAGATATGCAGGTAGACGTAATGGAGGAGTGTCTGAGTAGTATAAAGCATGTTGTCGGTGTAAGATCAGTATCTCTGGCAAAGAGATTGCACGCCGTATAGCAGTTAAAATCACACCGAGTTGCTGCCTCAGCGAGAAATGGCGAATAATCAATCTGTTAGACGACATCTGGATGCTTTTACCCGAGGTCGAATCGTTGGGAAGTTGGAGGAAGGCCGCAGCGTGACACGTGTGGCTGCAGAGTTCGGAATTGCTCACAGCATCGTTTCATGACTTTGGAGACAATTTCAAACTACAGGAACAGCTATCCGGGGGTTTAGTAGTGGTCGTCCACGAGGAACCACACCCGCAGATGACCGGTATATTGCCTTACAGGCCAGAAGAAACAGGCGGCAGACAGCGGGAGAAATCGCTAGACACACGACACAGGCGACTGGACGACCGATATCGCGTTTTACCGTGGCCAGAAGACTGCACGGTGGTGGTCTGTTTGCACGACGCCCTGTACGGTGTGTACCTCTAACGCCTGCCCATCGGAGAAGGCGTTCTCTGTGGTGCCGGGAACACCGGAATTGGAGAGACAATGAATGGGGACGAGTACTCTTTACAGATGAGAGCAGATTTAGTCTGAGTTGCGATTCTAGACACATACACATCTGGACAGAGCGGGGAACACGCAATAACACCTTCAACATCATCAAAAGGGACTGTTTTGGAGGTCGCGGAGTTCTCGTTCGAGCAGACATAATGCTTGGCAGCCGGGCCGACCTTCATATCTCCCAAGAGGTTCGTCACATGGGACTGCTATTGTAACGAGGTTCTTCTTCCTTACATGCGTCTTTTCACAAGGGCTGTGGGTCCTCAGTTCCTCTTCATGGACGACAACGCTCCACCTCATCGCACAGTTACTGTCGAAGAGCTGTTGGAGAGTGAAGATATTGAACACATGGATTGGTCGGCAAGGTCTCTGGATCTAAATCCCGTCAAGCATGTACGGAACTTACTAGGGAGACCCGTGGCAGCACGTAACTTATCGCCAGTAACGATTCCGAAACTGCGATTGGTGCTACAAGAGGAACGAGCAGCAGTGTCTCAACAGCTCATTAACAACCACATATCCAGCATGCACAAATGATGTGAAACCTGCCTAGCAGTCAGAGGAGATCATATCCCCTATTAAAGACCGGATGTTTCTTGCTGGACACCCATCACAGGGATGTTTCGGCCTTCAGTCGCATTGCGCTCCATGCTACTTTTTCAATAAAGCTTCTTTTTATCCCTCTGATTTCTCTTTTAGTAAGTGTTGCTTAAATTACTCATGTCCTTGCGTATTGGAGATCTTACGGTATTAAATGTGTTGATTTGGAAAGCTTTTGTACAAAGTTATATTGAAGAAACCGTCTCGTCCTTAATTTTTGCATACCAGTGTATATAGATATATATCGTTAATTTTATTTCATCTATATCTTTTATTCAAATAAAAAAGTATATTAAATTAGTTGCTTAATTTTTTTTTTCATCAAAGGGAAAATCGATGGTATTTCTTCTCTGTTCCCTTCTACGTCTATTTTTCTCGTTTTAGAGCAATTTTTCCGATACACTATCCCTCACTTCAAGAAATAAATAAGTTACCACAGAACATGTATTCAATCATGCACCCTTCTGATGAGGTTTCGGAAACGGCCACTAGGGGAAAATAGCATCTTTTTGTTAATGCTTCCGCCTTGTACCACGAAATACATTTTGGCCAAAACATCAACGAGCTGTTTTCCTTCAGTGTAGACGTGGGGAAGTAAGGACCGAACGTTATTACTGCTATATATATGTAAACCTTTCACACATATCTGTAGGGAAGGGAAATATTTTATTCAGATTCTGCAGAAAGTTCCAGAGATTTTTTTATCCTTTTCCTCGCTATACATCATTCACGCGCATGAATAAAAAATCTTTCATTCGTCAGACCCATACTGGGATAATGACAGAACTACATTATAATTCATAAAGATGAGGGAACATTTTTATACACTCTTGCCGGAGAGCTTTACCAATGAGATTTAGTACAGTTCTTTTATGAGAACTCAGGAAAAAACATCTCATGTTTAGATAAAAATGCAGGATTTTTTTTTAAATTTATTTTCTCTGTAATGCATAAATAATTACTTACACTGACAAAGATATTTTGCATGCTCTGTTGCACTTTTTAGCGACTTCGGAATGAAAATTTAACTCCGAAATAAGTTTTAAATTCAACTCCCGAAATATTTTCGAAATAAAATTCTCAAGTTATAAAATTAATGCAGAGAAGATTAACTTATGAACAGAATTTGAACACAAATGGCTAAAATATTAGCATCTGTTTTTAGCTCAAAAGGACGTTAGCCCAGGAGCGCTGTTAATCTCGAAACGGCACACATACTATTAGTCTCGAAACGGCATTTTGCGTCGAATTACTATAAAAGGCTGTATCACTTTTCAAATTGTTGCCACCAATTATTATCGCCCTGTATTATATTTAAAGAAACTAAATAATGAAGAATCTACACGAATGTATGTATGTTTCTCCAACTGTGAAAATACAACAGTCATAAATTTTGAATAACTTAGTCCTCCACTCGAACATGGACACTTCGAATCCCGAATTTGGAACATGGAATTTGTTTTATTGCCTATTTCCTATTTTGTAAAACTTTAGCGAATTTTTGATTTAAAAAAACTCAACAATTTCAAAGCAAGAAGTGGCAGCACTGTAGGGATTAAAACATTTTTATCTCCAGCGTTCGAGACTGTCTATCGGAAATTCTAAAGATATGCTGCTTTTAAATATTTTTAACCCAATTTGACGTTAGCCCAAATGCTCTCGAAATGCGTATGTGTCTGTAAATGAAAAAACACCCGTTTGGGCGTAATGTAAAATCTGAAAGCTTTCAGATTTTATTTTGTTTATTATTATTTTTTTTTCATTTATAATTTGCCTAAATTTTCAATTTTTATTTTTTTGCAAGTTATCTTCCGTTTAATATAAGATCCAAAGAGAATGCAGTAGTGGCTAACTGGAGGGAAATATAACTATTAAATTAAACTATTTGCTACGTACAGGTCGGAACCAAGAACACGGAAAATCAGCTGTACCCTCACCGAGATCCTCCGATTCCCAGCGATTACACCACAAGAACTTGCAAGGAGAAAGGCGGTTTGGTATGTATTTAATAATATCTCTTTTCTGTGAAACTTATTAATGAATTTACTTTCATTCCAAATAATATTTGCCCATTTTATATGATTTATCTTTAAAATTTGTATTTTTAAATAAATTTCATAAATTTTTCGAAAAACATTTGAATTATAACCTATAAAAGTTTTACGATCTTCTTAAAACAGATGTATTTCTAAGTATACCTACAAAAAATTAGGGCTTTTCATTCAAAATTTCCGAAGATATATGTGAATTTATATATTGGCGCGTTTTGAAATTTGACATATTTGTTGAAAGCGATAATAACGAAAATGTGGTTTATGCATTCTGTTGAAATTATTTGAAAGTTGGAACCATGTGACTTCTTTTTTCCTCTCGCCCACAATGTAAAAATGTAGGAACGACGTGACATTTTTTCCGCTCCTGCACGATTAACAAACTCGAGGATTTCAGAGCGAGCCATGGGAACGTTGTACAGAAAAAACATTTTTATCTCTAGCGCGTGAGACTGTGTATCGGAAATTCTAAAGATATGCTCAATTTAAAATTATTTTGCAATATTGCTCTTGAACTGAATTTTATGGTTCAGGTGCGAAGAACATGACATTTAATAAATAAAGGTAGCACACAAAACGTTAAAAAAAACTCCTCTTTGCGTTTAATGTTAAATCTGAAAGCTTTCAGTTTTTTTTTTTTTTTTACTGAGTGTACATGATAAATGGTAACGGAATGACATTACTCTGCCATTATATAGCATATATTCTAAGCTTCTTTTCTTTAGCATAAAAATTTCGGATAGAAAGAAATATGAACTTTAACGTTCATACATTTACCACATTGCTTAGAAATACTAATTTACCTTCTTGTCTTCGCACAGCGTGAATTTTTGGGAAAGCAACTCTTAGTGACCTTTTTATTGATAGGTTTAGGTTTATTTGATTATGGCAACGCATTAGAGGGCTATCTGCCTAAGGGAAGGGATGCCTTCTCGGAGGTCTTTCTAAGGGAAACTAGCTAGTATGCACTTTACACATGGGGAAAACACCCATGAAACCAGCCCGATTGCAGAATTGGAACCTGGGACCGAACTACCAGTGTTCAGCGACTTTACTGCTCGGCCGCTGGTGGGCTTTATATTGATATGCAAGTGCCAGATGAATATCTTTCAGAGTCGTTAAACTGTTAACCTTTATACAATTTAAAATTTTGGCGTAAAATAAATTTTCAAACTGATTTTCGATTATTGTTGTCATTTAAAACCTGCCCCATTGAAATCTAACTGATAAAAAATAATAATTTTAAGAAACACCTAACTATAAAAACATGATAGTTTTTAATATATCGATTTCCATAAATAAGGGAAACAATGAAAAAATCACGTTTCACAAGGAACTGCATTAAAAATATTAAGGAAATTATTAACTGCACTGTCAGATTCAAATCAGTAAAAAAAATACTTTTACGAGAGAATTACTTTTTTTTAAAAAATTAACCCATTAAAAAATTATTAGTACATGGAAATGGGGAACTTAACATGTTTTTTCTTTTTGACTCAGGCAGTACTTTCAAATGTCAATAATGACAATTAAAACATTATTCATAAATCTATTAAGAAACCAGTTATAAATTTTGATAGCAGTGGCTGGGGGAAGAAAATAATACGGGTTTTCAGGATTTGTTCAATCGGCTTTAGAACTGATAAGCGCGAAAGCTTAAAAGTTTATAAATAATAAATCGAAACCATTGCTAGAAGACCATTCTGTTCTTTTCCAAAACTCGAAAAATATATATTATATTTATATGATTTTTAACTGCAGAGCAAGAATTAGTCTATCTATTAGTCTATCGGCTTTAGTCTACCTTGTTCTTTGTTAAGACTGGAATGTAAATATTGTCACGAATTTTGTATTTAATTAGATATTCTTAGTAGAAGTATAATTTAAATTGTTGTATTTCTCCGTGCAATGCAGTTCGACACAAATTTTTAGAGAAAGCTTTGCCAGAAAAGTAAAAATACAAAAGCATGTTCATTTAACAATCAGTAAAAGTTTATCTAGGTAATTTATACTTAAATTGAACACTATGTCAGCTGTAACCGTAATTCCATTCTTTTTGCTTTCCAGAGATCTCGAGAAGTAGAAAGTACTAGAAAGATCTCATGCAGCCGGTTGAAATCGGAGAGAGAGCGTTTCAGTTAGTTGCTTAGTTACTGTTGTTGCGAGTTTAGTTCCGCGTGAAACTCAGATATCTGAATTAGCTTACTCTTTCGCCTTGCATTGCGCTGTATTTTAACGTTTTTAGTAGTCTCGAGTATAACTACTGATTATACTGGGTGATATTGTGAACACTTGCACAAATACTTATAAGGAAAAGTCCATCGTTCTGATATATTTCTTTTGATAAGAATAAATTTTATTAACCTATTATCGAACTTGTGCATTCAATCTATTACGAACCCGTACGCCCCCAATGCAATTGTGTAACGAATTACACAATTTGCTTATTTCTGGCTGCCTGGGAATCGTAATGGTAAATTAAATAAAAACGGTGTTTTAAGCACCAAGCCAATTGTGATTTTCGCGTTAGTCAGATCTAAGCAACAGTGTATACATATAATAAATTTTCATTTCTGTGGATAACTTTTTTAAATTACATCAGATTTTTAAAAAAAAAATGCGTTTTAATCTATTGATTTTCGAAATAAGACAAGCATTTAATGATTAGAAAAATAAAAATAATTTATTTTTAGGATATTGTTACGGATTTCGTATTTATTTAGAATGGTAATTAAAGTTGCCTTATTTTCCCTTGCAACGCAGACGATTTATAAAGAGAAAGCTACGTCGGAAAAGTAAAAATAAAAGAGCGCGTTCGTTTAATATTTAATAAATACATATGTCGTAATTGCTGTTGCCATCCAGAAAAATCGAGAAAATAGATTCTACCAGAATGTTCTCGTGAATCCTTAAAAAGCTTAAAAAAGCCGAATTAAAACACCTCAGCTCAGTTGCTGTTACTTTAAGCGAACCATTTGTTTACTTGTTGTTATTGATCGTAGAGAATTCGCTGTGAGATTGAATTAGTTTCTCTGTTTTGAATTGAGTTCTGTTTAACGTTTGAGATATTGTGATACTGTACGAATATCTCTCAGGAAATATTTCAGCATTTTGTTTTATTTCTTGGGAAAAGAATAAATTTTATTAACTTTTTAACGACTTGTGCATTCAATCCATTACGAACCCGTACGCAAGCAACAATATAAAAATTCTGGACGCAACAATAAAAGTATTTAAGCCTTGTAGGGATTTATATTTATTTTAAATAACCAGTTACATTTAATTTTAAGTTACTTTCCTATAAGCCTTCATTTCTCTAATTGTCAGTGCCACAATTTTTAAAATTAGTAGCTCGCGTAAGAAATGCAAATTCTACCAGTGGAAGAATAAGTTAAATATCAACGTTCCAGTAGAGAAAGAGAGAGTCCGGGAAATTGCGCCGTGCGTGCTTATACGCAAACTTCTGTTTAGCAGTTACTGCTGGTTTGACGTGGCTTAAGCGCTATTTATCTTGCTGCCACTAGACTCATTTACGCGCTGTAGGCTACAGGATTATATAAGCCCTGTAGAGTAATTCTACTATTTGTGAATATCTTAAATTCTTAAGTTTGATTCTACTGTTTCAGTTACCGCCCAAGTTGAGCCGCAGTATGTTAGCGTCCAGTTGACGCATTGTAAATAAAATAAAGAGTTTAATAAAGGGAAGTTTTAACCCTTGCTCAGTGCAATCACTATTTCTCAAGATTCTACGCAACAGAAGGACAGTAGAACTTTACAGCCTCAATAACGCAATAACTCACATAATAAATATGGTAAGAAAAAGGATGCGAAACAGCTTGCAATGCTTCTCTCTCGCGCGCGAAAATATGCCGGTAAATTCGTCAAAAACAATCATTTATGTAGAATTTTGCATTTTTATGAAACTTCAGCATCGCGAAGCGATAACCGATTTTCCATCTTTTGTCAGCACCTTACCATTAATCTTACCAGCAGTCCTCAGCATGCGGCTCTACTAAGATACCAGTTCTTTGCGAAGACAGCGTCCTTATCCATTGTATTCGAACCGAGTACCGATAGAAATATCCATGAATATCATATTCATAGATTAGGAAAGGGGAAAATAATGTTCTGATGACTGATCTAATGATGATATATTGATATGTATTGGAAGACTATGTTCTGTCTTGCTTGCAAGTTTATCGTAGCAATGAAACGTCGTAAGTAGTAACCGGAGGTACTCAGCCGGCGGAAGTGACGTCACAGAAAAGGGGGCGTGGCCTCCGCCATCTTGGATTTCTCCGGAAGTGACGACACCAGCGCCATCTTGTATCACGTGATGGAATGCCATCATCAAAGTTTCGTTTTTATTCTGTGGCAACGATTTTTTCAAAGTTTTTACTTTTTGTGGCAACGACACTATTTTTTTATGTTTGTGGCAACGAGCTCTTGAACCACGTGTTTGGAATGATATCAGTTTTATTATTTTTAGTTATTTATTGCGGGATTATTTTTTATTATTTAATCTTTTTGATTATTATTAATCAATATATTTATTTTTCTTTATTATTTTATGTATTTAATTATTATTTTTAATTATGAATCATCCTTTTTAATTACTTAATCCATCATTATTTTTTAATTAGTTTTAATTGATGTAGTATCCTTTTCCCTTAATTTTAAAAATAACTCCACGGCCGAGATTCGAACTCGTTATCTCTGGGATGGAAGTCTGGCGCTTTAACCACACGGCAATCGTATTGTCCCTCCAAACTTGTTCTTTCACCTTGTCCACCCTCTTTGTCCATTTGACCTTGTACAGAGGGAACCGCCAAAATGTCACTAGGCTGAAGGATAGCGCATGCGCAAACCTCAACTTTCTAAGCCATTACTTTATTCTGTGCTGCTGTAAATATAAGATTTTCCCAGTTTAATTTTTTTGCTTTATTATTAGGATATTTTTCATTGTTTTCCTTTTTTTTCTTCCTGTTCTTACTTAATTAAATTTATACGTTTTATTTTTGCAAA
>KK120002.1:584943-619195 GCA_000611955.2 Stegodyphus mimosarum
TAAAAACTTTAAAAATCGTTGCCACAGAATAAAAACGAAACTTTGATGATGGCATTCCATCACGTGATACAAGATGGCGCTGGTGTCGTCACTTCCGGAGAAATCCAAGATGGCGGAGGCCACGCCCCCTTTTCTGTGACGTCACTTCCGCCGGCTGAGTACCTCCGGTTACTACTGTCGTACATGAAATAAATGATAGGCACCTGTAGTTTTACCCTTAATCTAATAATGCCGCCAAATACAAAAAATAAATGAAAAACATTAATATAAAGCAAGGTTCGTAACAGTCAGTATCAAGACTCTTCAAATTAAAATTTCATTTGTTATTTATGAAATATATAATAAAAATATCATGCTAGTTAATGATTAAATCTCTGCACTACACTGTGGGAAATAGGTCCTTGTAGTCTTTAAGACTATACTGCCACTCTATTACTCGGCTTGGTAAATCCAGTTTTTTATTCTTATATGTTGGTTAATTGAGCATTTTTTTGCTTTAAAGTGAATGAATTATGTTGTTCGTATGTTCCGATTTATGTTTTATGGTAGTCAATCCGCATGCAATAGTTGTAGAAGTATCAACAATTTAAAAGTGCCGCTAAGCCTAACGAGGCCGCCAATTTTTTACATTTGAAACTCTTAGTAGAATACTGAATTAAGTTAGCTGGTGCACCAACATCAGTGTCTTTCTGCCCAGTGTAACCCAAAAGTTAGCTTTTCGTTTTGCGCACCGAAAATTTTGTCTTCCTGTCCGCTGGCCGAAACTCTAATTTTAATTGTAAAAGTTGTTTTTTTTTAACTGTTTTGAGCTGTACTTGGTGTTTTATGTTTTTCTGTATTTTACAATTTTTAATGAAAACTGAGTTTTTATGCATTTCTGCTATACCGCGAAGGAAGAACTGAATTGATTGAATTAGAAATGTATATCTAATGAAATTGGAGGAAAGAAGTTTAAATGAAGTGAGCAAAAATTGTGTATCATTTAATAGACCGTATTAGGAAGTCATGGGGTGTCCACATCAAGTATTTTTATTTAAATCTCAAAGCTATTAATGTATCATATTATTCTCCAAACAAAAGGAATCTTTGTTTTGAAAACAATGCTTCTATGTACTACAACTTCAGTCTAAAGAACCTAAAATTTATTAGCTAATTCTATTTAAATTTTTTATTTCCTGCTTAGGCTTGGGAAAAAGATAAGATTTTTAGATCATTTCTTAAACTACGCTTAAATTTTTAAATCTCAAGCGAACGTTAAATGTTATAGGTACCTTCGATTAGCTCGTTTCTTCCCTGTTGCTACACAAAACGATTTCAGAATATATCTAACAATGCTTAACCCGGACTCAAAGTCAACATTTGCTGAAGGGAGAGCGAAATCAAAATCACCCTACTTCCACAAGTAACAGCAGGAAAGAAAAAAAGAAATTGCAGATGGATGGCGAAGACTGATAAACAGGGAAGAAGATGAAAAACAAAGACTGATGACCTTGGAGAGAGTACTCAATCTTCCCAGTCTCTAAGAATCTTATTAACGCTCCTTTCTTGCTGGTCGCTTGAGAGTTGATTTCCTAAAAATCCCTCTTCAACTGGAACCCTAACTTACGAAAGGTAAACAGTAATTTAACACTGCTGCACACTTCGCAAGAAGTAATTATTATAACGATTATTACATTATTCTGCTGCAAAAAAATATTTTCTATGAAACTGATGGTGATCTATAAACTGGCCTTGAAAGCGTTGAATTACTTACCAAGTTTGAGAAATAAATTATTTATTCATTTACTAGCGGAAGTACCCGATGCCAGTTAAGTTAGATTGAAAGTAATGTATCTAACAACAAAAAGAACGATACCGGTGTAATCCTTCTGTAATAACGATGTAAAAAATAAGATTCATAGTCATACATTTCTCAGTCTGATACGATATGGAACCCACATAAAAAATTTCGATAGAAAAATAAACTATTTCTGCCTCATTATATCAGTAACAATATCACGCAGTTTTTAATGATTTTCGCCTTTCTAATCAAATGGTCGTAAAAGCTCAAGTTCCAGCCAATATTTCACCTATACTCAATTTTAGTCGATTAAATCTGGTAAAACTTTTATCATAATTAATCAGAAATCAATAACGCAAAACAAACAAACAAACATTCTTCTTTATATGTATAGATTTTGTAAAACTTAAATTTTTGATTAACAAACTCTACGATTTGAAAAGCGAGCAGTAGCAATATTTTTCGAAATAAACATTTTTATATCCAAAGCGTCAGGCTGTTGTCACTCGGAAAAATGAGAGCGAAAATTTGCGCTTTTAGAGTTTTTAATTAATATTTCGGCTGAATACAGTCGTACGAAGATGGGAATAGTCGAAATGGCTTCACGAATTTTTGGGATCGAGAATAATTTATTTAATGTTTGGCAATGCATTTTTACTTCATCGTAAAAGTCAGAAGTTTTTTATTTACGAACTCTAGGATTTGAAAGCGAGCAGTGGCAACAACTTTCGAAATAAAGCAGATTTTCATCTCCAGTTTGCGAGAGTGTTGCCACTCGGAAAAATGTGGGTGAAAATTATCGTTTTTTCGACTTTTCAATTAATATCTCTGATTTTTTTTTTTTTTTTTTGAAGTGGACATCAACCTTTTCCAAGACCCAGAAAGGAACTGTAGAAAGTTTGGTGACGATAGATATACAGGGTTCGTACGGTCTTTAAGAGTCCTTAAAAGTCCTTAGGTTTTTTAGAATCGATTTTTGGTCCTTAAAAGTCCTTAATTTCGTCCAAAATCAGTAGAAGGTCCTTAATTTTTTAATCATCTAAAAATTTCGGTCCATTTTTACGACTACCATTTCAAGTGCAAATCAACATTTTCGAGGAATATTTTTGGTGATTCACTGACAAATATGGTTATTGTTTGAATTTGTTCCTACTTCTAATATAAATGGTGCGATACTCCAGTTCCTAGGCAAGAAATGAAACATAGGCATTTCGAAATTTTTTCTTTTTTCTAATGAAGAGCTCTTAAAAAACCTTTCCTTTTTGGCGATTTGAATTCTTTTATTAAATGGTTCTAAATTTGCTACTTATCAACATTTTGGCGATTTTTAGATCAATTTCTGTACAAAATGTTTAATTCGGAGATCTGTGAATTTTTCAACACTTTTGTTTAGAACACTCTAGCATTAATAAATTTCGTTAAAATAATGGTAATATATTGAAACTATATTTAAGAAATAACATTGAAATAAAACATTTTTTTTCCTGTTAAAATATAAAGTGCTATTTCTTTTCGTTTTGGCAACTTATTACAACATTTTGAATCCGAAAATAAACAAGCTAATAAATGCTGAAAAGCATAATTTATAAAACAGTTCTTAGCAAAAGCAAAATAGCTGTGTAATTATTTTAAAATGTCTTCTTTTTTATTTTTTTAATGGCAAGAGTTTTTCCCCATGTAATTGTCTCAGAATATTCAGAACTTTTAGAATGTGCATCCGTTTCCTCTATAAAATTCATTTAGTTTTTTGTGTGTGAATTTTTTTTTTTCAAATACTTCTGGTGTTTTGCTGCCGCGGAGTTGGTAGTTGTAATCTTCTTTCGGATTTTAGACATTGCACTTTGGAAAGTTTAGAAGGATTTGAAGCCAAGATTTATAGATCTAAGACTCTAGAAGATTCCAGAAAAATGTGACAAAATGAAAAATGTTTTCATAGTATTAACTCGTAATGGATGTATTTTACAGAATGTCTGTGATGAATTGCTTAATCTTTGAAGAATTTTTGGGAGAACAATGAAAACCTAATATTTGAATGTTTTACTTCTGATCCTAGAAATTTTTTTCTTAACATGATTATTCCCCCCCCCTTTTTTTTCTTTTCCCTAAGCAGAAGTATGGAAAATGTCAGTAATGCTTGTAATGTTGGCACATGGACATGTATCTACAGAAAGGAATTTTCTTTTAAAAAAGAATTGAAAACTAACAATTAAAAAGATTATCATATGTATTTTATATATCTCAATGCATGACACGCAGGGCTGGCGTTAGGCATTTTTGTACTTGATGAAGTCTGTGTGGGTTCTAAATTCTGCTCCCGGTGCCTTTCCAAAATTCTAAAAGTTTTGTTATTTTTATATTTTATTGCTCTGTGCATCACTAAAATTCTAAAACTTCTGCCTCACCGGCTCTGACCATGTATCATTTCATATTTACTCTCAGTGTTCATATTATTTAAGGAATAAAATTAGCAGTATATATTTTAAATACATGTGGTTTTTAGAATGACAGAAATCTTTAAACAAATCCAAAAATTCTGAAATGCAGAGGAAACTTATTGAGAAAAGAAACTGAGTGCATAAAGAGAAAGAAAATTATTCTTTAAATATATGTTCAGTTAGTATTACATAAATTAGCCATTTGCTTATAATTTCAATCTGTACTATAGCTCCTCCCTTCTTTTTCTCACCAGAATGCAAACCATTTTAGATAGTATTTAAACTGAGGTTTTTGTATTGTAAGACAGAGAGTTTTTCTGGCTTCTGCTCGCACGCTGCATTAGTTTCTGCCAGCTGTGATAATTTGTAATTAATTAATTCAGCTTTGCGTTATCGTTACCGATATTTGAATCTGTTACGATTATGAGTTACTGAGCCAGCTTAGATTAAAATTAAATTGTGTTGTCTTTGAGTGCTAGCCCACAATTTGAAGTTGAATTTGACTCTTTCTGTTTAGTTACATCGCCATGAGCTGTAGTTCATTCTGCTAACATAAGAACACGCACTTATATTCTAAGTTCTGTTGTTTAAATAAAGAGGTTTACTCTAACTTTTATCTGACTTTATAGCTACTTTTAGACATGACGATAATTTGCTTCATGTATATCTAGAGTTTTGGACTATTTAACTTTTGCCAGATCATATAAAACCTCATAGGTATAGTGTCGAGACATTGACAAGTTAGGAGATGAAGCAGAAACTAATGCGAACATTGATTTGCTTTTTGAAACAAATTTCTAACTGTTAAAAAAGGTGCTTAAAGAGAAGGAAAGTGATATAAATTAGCCATAATGTCTGGGAGGGCTTCTAATTAAAAAGACGCATAAGTATTTTGTTGAGTATTGTTGCTGCAAAACACAAACGTGTTGTAGCTTTTAATGTATTATTATCCTGATGTCGTTTAAGAATCAGTGTCATAAATTACATGTATTTTAAACTGTAAAATGTTATCAGACTGTGATTTTCATCAAATATTTTTAAAAAATAAATAAAATTTAATAGTGGCCAGGTAAATCTATAATATCTGCTACCTGATACTATAATATCTGCTACCTAAGGGTATCTTAACTACCTAATTCAGTTATTGGTAACTAATTGCTCACCTTTAAAAGTTATCTCTACATCGAGCCTTTCATATAGTCACAAGATACAACACAAAAATGTAAAAATTACTATAAAACGTATTCCTTACAGCTAGTAAGACTTAAATTAATACAAAACAGCTAATCACCTCTGGTGCTTTAGTGGCTTATTGGAACCTTAAAGTATGTTAACTGTATTACAACTCCAGGAACTCTACATGAAGCTACGACACTAACTGTGTCAGACAGACAGAGCATAACTAACTTTCAAAAACCCTGCCAACATCAGGCATTCAGGCCTGTTCTGATTGGCAGGTCTCTCTCTAGGCGAGCAACAGCAGTGACAACAGCCAGTCTTCTGTTATGGATTTTACTTCTCATTTTAACGTATGCCGTTTGATATCAAATTGGCCTGCTATTTACAAAATCTCTAGACTGAGCAAGTACTTAATGAAAGGAAACATAAAAGAAAAAAATCAACATAAAGCTAATCATTAGTAAAACGTAAATAAAATGTCACTAATCTTCTTGAAAATATGTCCAACTATTATAAGCATAAAATGTTTAATACTTATTTGACAAATTTTACAAAGATGATTTTATTCTCGAATTTATTTTATAATTATGCTTAATAATAGTGCATCCTACTTACGGATCTGTTTTTTATTAGGTTGGTATAACGAAAGTGAAGTTTAGGCATGGGCTTTACTTGAATTTATGCAGTTGCAATTTGCTGATAGGTCCTTAATTTTTTTCTTTAATGGTCCTTAAAAGTCCTTAATAGTACTTAATTTTGATGTGCAGAAATGTGTACGAACCCTGATATAGTAGTGAGTGAGGTATTAGCGAACAAACACACATACACACACACACGCACACACAGACTTTTTTCTTTATACACTCACGTTTGTGAAAATTGCAACACCATGAAGGACTTACTCGTGTGAGTTGAAATTTTCAGGAAATGCAAAGTAGCGCATGATATGCAAATGATTAGAATTGCAAATCCGTAGCGCATGCGTATGCTGAGCAGCGCCCTCTGAACGGCTGATGGATCCGAATAAATAGACGGCTGTAGCGAGGCGTGTATGGTTATCGGTGGTTATCTGCTAGTGGTAAACGTTAACTCAATCTGTACTTATGCCTCGTCGACGAAAGAGAGCGAGATTTGAACAACTTACAGAGTTTGAACGAGGGAGAATCATCGGCCTTCGTGAAGCTGGATTGTCGTATCGTGCAGTAGCCTCTCGTGTGCAGCGTAACAGCAGCACAGTGATGCGCGTTTGGAAGCAGTGGACGGACGAGTGTCGGACAACTCGGAAATCCGGGAGTGGACCCCGAAATGTGACGTCAGCTCGCGATGATAGACACCTGGTCCGCATGGCGCGGACGGACCGTACAGCTTCCTCTAGACAATTGGCAGCACTGTGGTCAATAGCTACAGGTGTTTCATTGTGTGCTTCATCAATTCGTAGACGTCTGCTGCAGTGTGGACTGCGCGCACGGACTCCTTTATACAGGATCCCCCTAACGCACGACCATCGCCGCCTGCGGCTACAATGGGCCAATCAGCATAGAGACTGGCGTGCTGATTGGCAGCATGTCGTGTTTTCTGACGAATCCCGCTTTAATTTGTGGTACCATGATGGCCGCATTCGTGTCAGACGCTATGCCGGTGAACGCCACCTTCCGGAGTGCATTATCGAACGCCACAGTGGACGAACACCCGGAGTTATGGTCTGGGGCGCCATAGCATATCATAGACGATCTCAATTGCTACGAATTGTGGGCAATCTGAACAGCAACCGGTATATCCGTGAAGTTCTACAGCCCGAAGCTGTTCCCTTCCTTCAAAGCTTGCCAGGCGCTGTATTTCAACAGGACAATGCCCGCCCTCATACTGCTCGGATTGTTAAATCCTTCTTTGCAGCGCAGCAGGTACAGCTTCTTCCTTGGCCTGCGTGTTCCCCGGATATGTCGCCAATTGAACATGTGTGGGATGTCATTGGTCGGCGTCTTGCTCGTGATCCTCGTCCTGTTGCGTCTGCAGACGAACTTTGGGTACGCGTACAAACGATATGGAATGCTCTTCCTCAGTCAGACATTCAAACTTTGTTTGACTCCATGCCACGTCGTGTAGCAGCACTTATTGCGGCGCGTGGTGGCCACACAAAATACTGATTCTGATCTCTTGTTCTTGTTTGTTTGCTTTGAAAATTTAATCATTTATTTGTACCACTACCACTCAACTGTGTATTAAATTGCATTCAATTATGACGATTCCTTCTTGATGTTGCAATTTTCACAAACGTGAGTGTATATATAGATTTATGCTTTATTCGTGGGGAAGATGAGGAGAAAGTTGTAAGCAGAGAAAACACTTACTGAAATAAAAGTTTTATCATAATGTAAAAGAACATCATAAAATACAGTACTCATGCTAAGAAAATCGTAGTAAAATGGTAGTTACTTTAAGAAAAAGAATTCTACTTTTGATGGACAAGAACGGATAGCTAATTTAAGCTGCCCTATAACTATAGGAAAAGGCGACATTTTACAGACCCATCCAAAATAAATGTAATGATGGTTTTGCTTTTTAATGTGAATGAATGTGTTTCTTTCTGTTGTGGGGTTTTACCTATTGAATTCACAGTTCAATAATCTAAAACCGAAACACTAATAAGCAAATAATCGCTTGTGTGTGTGAACAGAGACGTAATACTCAAGAAGGGTTAGCTACCCTTTATTTCCCGAAATAAATAGGACACAATCAGCTCCTAACTCGGAGCGTACAGCAAAGCCTTCACTTGGGCTTGAACTTAAATTAATATGAAATTAAACTTAACTAACTTAACTAAAGCTAACTGAAAGCTATCAAGATTCTAAGTAGTTGGCCCCTAAATCTTAATTAAGGCGGCGAAGCTAAACGAGGGCCTAAAGTACGCCCGAGCGTAGCAATAGCTTAGACGTAGCCAAAAGGCAAATGCGAGCTAGTCAGGAACTCAGGATCTTTAACGAAGTCGATGAAACATCAACTTAAATACTATTCTTACTCATTTGCATTAACTACCTTTCTGATAATACATTCTGGCAGGAAATTGTAAGCTGAAGCTAGAATGGAGAGGAAAAACGCATAAAATAACTGTTATTAAAATTAGGATAAACCTTACACTGTTATTGTAGCTTATAGTTGTAGGTATTTGCTGATTAAGATTTCTATAATTAAATAAAATGCTTCGAAATGAAAGATTTCAGTACGCCCGAAGAGACATTTTTTTCTTTCCGTTTACACACATGCACGTTTCGAGAGCATTTGCGCTAAGAGATTTTTTTTTCGTACAGTATTGCCTTTGAAATCGTTAAGTTCGTTAATCAAAAATTCTTTAAAGTTTTACAAAATATGAAATAGACAATAAAAAAAATTCGAAACTCAAAATTCGGGCTTCCGGGTGTGCATGTTTGGGGGGAGGATTGCATTATTCAAAATTTATGGCTCTAGGTACTGTCGCTTTTTCACATTGCGAAAAACATATACACATTCATGCAAATTCTTCATTATTTAATTTCCTTATAATATTTGGTGGCAATAATTTAAAAATCAATACGCCGTTTATAGTGAACCAAGGCAAAATGCCGTTTCAAGACTAATAGCCCTTTTGGGCTAACGCTTCTTCTGGGCTAATAACTACACGTGAAGTTCTAGGATTCCATTAGAAATTTCTTCACAGAAGTGAATTTTAATTCCTTAAACCTCTTAAAGAAAGTAAGAAATAGGTGTCGTACTTGGATTCAGTTTGAGAAATTTATAAGAAATATCCGAAAAATTATAGAGGGAGAGAAATTTTCAAATGCGGAACAATTATTAAACTTAGCATAGTTCCAAGGTTCAAGATTTTCAATTAACAGCTAAATTAGAGTAATTAATTACTGAAAATGAAAACTTCTCTGCTTTGCTGAATGAAGCTTGAGTTGATTTTTGCGCGCAAAAGTTCTTTAGCTTCTAGAGTGATTAGGATTTTTTTATGAAGCAGGAGACTTGAAAAATGTGCAATATCCTCGCTGGGACTCGAACCTGACCTCTCGAATACGCGCCGAGTGTGTTAACCGTTACACCACGAAGGCAGGCTAAAAGGAGGGAGGAAATATTGTTACGAAATGCCCAGCTGCAGTAAGACAGCTTTACCGCAAGCCGTATGGTTGTCAGAAAATGGCAAGGGATGACAGGGTTGCTAGATTTGGCGAAAAATCGCTCATTTGGGGATATCTGGCGACAAAATTGACGATATGCCATAGACGGATGGCGAACATACTGGAACGAATTTTTAACGGTTTGGTCGAGAATGTTCTCGAAGGCAAGCCAAAAGCTATATAAACACTGCCTGTACGGGGAGTAGCAGTCTAGTATCGAGTGCATTGAGGGTGTGCGTCGTTGAGACTATCAAGTGCATCGCGAGTTGTAGCGTGAAGAGTCTCCGAGAACGACCGAACCGAGTAGGAAGCTGTATTCTACTGCTTTGCTGCGAAGCTGTATTCACCGTTATATCCTCATAGCCTGAAGGCTGTGTTGCTGATTGTGTCAGCGAGTTTGTCGTAGTTTTTCGACGAGTGTAAATGTGAATTTGGAATTGTCCTGAATAACACTGGCTAAATGAATTGTGTTTTAATTGTTCGTCAAGTGTTGTTGTCATTCACTCCAAATCCAGGAACCCGTGCAAAACGCAACAAAATACTCCCTCTTTTAAAGGGGGGCCCAGTCGCCAAATGCTAATGGTGATTCATCATCATCCACCACATTTTAGTTCGGGCGCCACTGTAGAGAGATTAGGTTATTTTGAAGCAGGATACGTGAAAAATATGCATTGCCTTCGCCGGGACTCGAACCTGCACCTCTTGAATACGCGCCAAGCGTGCTACCGTTACACCACGAAGGCAGGCAGAAAGGAGGGAGAAAATACCTTACAAGCTGAAAATCCTTCACTGCGCTAAAAGGAGAACATTATTTCAAACCTCAAATGAAATTGAGATGTCATGGAAAACTTTCTTGTTCATACTCTATAAGGTATTTCTCCCGCTTTCTTCGCATGCCTTCGTGGTGTAATGGTCAGCACACTGAGCCGGTATTTCAGAGATCCGTGGTTCGATTCCCGGCGAAGGCGTTGCATATTTTTCATGTCTCCTGCTTGTAATTCACCTAATGTCTCTACACTGGCGCCCGAACTAAAAAGGGTTGTGGATAATGACTCTCCACACCCAGGATTTGGCGACTAGGTCCCCTAAAACCCTAGTCGCCCTTTAAAAAGGGGAGTATATAAGGTATATCTCCCACATTCTTAGCGTGCCTTCGTGGTGTAATGGTCAGCACACTGAGCCGGTATTTCAAGAGGTCCGTGGTTCGATTCCCGGCGAAGGAATTGCATATTTTTCATGTCTCCTGCTACTAAATAACCTAATGTCTCTACACTGGCGCCCGAACTAAAAGGGTTGTGGATGATGACTCTCCACACCCAGGATTTGGCGACTAGGTTCCCTAAAACCGTAGTCGCCCTTTAAAAAGGGGAGTATATAAGGTATTTCTCCCGCTTTCTTCGCATGCCTTCGTGGTGTAATGGTCAGCACACTGAGCCGGCATTTCAGAGATCCGTGGTTCGATTCCCGGCGAAGGCGTTGCATATTTTTCATGTCTCCTGCATCGAAATAACCTAATGTCTCTACAACTCTTCCTTCGAAAAAAAGTTTACTTTCATTGCTCTTTTTATTACATCATTTAGGATTAAATGATTTCTGGACTTAATATTAAATTTATTGGAATATGCCGTCGTTGTAGCTAAAGCCGCAACTTTCTCAAAGTCAAAACTTATGTCTCCACAATTTTTTACAGATAATGGTTGATTGCATATGCAAAAGTCCTTTAATATGTTCCATAATTTATCGCTTTTCTTTAAGAGTTTTTACTTTTTTTTTAATTATTGTTATTTACATACCTTACTTCTTATGTAAATACGATATCGATAATCGTTACCTGCCTTTACACTCTGTACAGTCTGTTAACATCTTTCACAAAGATGTGCTTTAATTTAATTTCCTTGGTAGGGAGGGGCATGAACGCTAACCATCCTAACGCCTTTCCGATACATCCAAAACATGGTGCTAAAAAGCGAAAAAACTGAGCAGAAATCGGATGTTGTAATTGACTTCCAAATATGTGATACCGTGCGCTTATATTGTCGCATCTGACGCTATTCAGTAGTTTGTGGTAGTAACTCCGTTATTTTTATTATATATTTATTTGTTTATCTAAACTAGCTTATTTGAAGCCTTTGCAGTCTTGCCCGACTTTGCTTGTTCTTTGAACTTTTAATATTATTATTTATATGATTGGGTCTGTGTCACTGTATTATTTTGTGTATTGTCCTTATTTTGTGTATTGTATTATTTTGTGTATTTTATGATTACGCTAAGTATTAATGTATTCTATTGGTCATGTATCATTTTTTGTCTCACTATTATTTTTAAGCTTTATTCCATTTTTATTATTATTGTGTAAAGACTTCAGGTTATTTCGAAGCAAGAGACAGGAAAAATGAGCAATGTCCTCGCCGGGAGTCGAACCTCGGACCTCAAGAATACACGCCGAGTGCGCCGGCCATTACACCACGAAGGCATGCTAAGAAAGCTGGAGAAATACCTTATACTCCCTCTTTTAAAGGGCGATTGGGGATTAAGGGACCCAATCACCAAATCCTGGTGCTGGAGAATCATTATCCACAACCCTTTTAGCTCGGGCACTACTGTAGATTCTTTCTTTTTTTTTTTTTTTTTTTTTTTTTTTTTTTTTTCTAAAGACTATTGTTTTCGGCTTGCGATTTTGCGTCGGAAACATTAAAAGTCTGTATCACTTTTCAAACTATTGCCACAAAATATTGCAGCCCTGTGTTATATTTAAAGAAATTAAACAATGAAGAATCTGCATAAATGTATGTATGTTTCTCTAAATGTCATAAAACAACGGTACCTAGAGCCATCCAATTTTGAATAACGTACATTTCCACCCGATTATGCGCGTCTGGAAGCCCGAATTTGGAATTTGTTTTATTATCTATTTCATATTTTGTAAACCTTTAACGAATTTTTGATGAACAAGCTCAAACGATTTAAAAGCGAGTAATGGCAACACTCTACGGGAAAAAAACCTTTTTATCTAAAGCACGCGGAACTGTGTGTCAAAAGTTCTAAAGATATACTCATTTTAAAATTATTTTGCGATATTGTTCTTTAACTTGATTTTATGGTTTAAGTGAGAAGAATATGATATTTAATAAATAAAGGTTAAAAACAGCACAAAACGTTAAAAAACGCCCCTTTGAACGTAATTTAAAATATGAAACCTTTCAGATTTTATTCTTTAACGCGGAACTGTGTGTCAAAAGTTCTAAAGATATACTCATTTTAAAATTATTTTGCGATATTGTTCTTTAACTTGATTTTATGGTTTAAGTGAGAAGAATATGATATTTAATAAATAAAGGTTAAAAACAGCACAAAACGTTAAAAAACGCCCCTTTGAACGTAATTTAAAATATGAAACCTTTCAGATTTTATTCTTTATTTATTTATTTATTTTATATAGTCCGAAGTGACTTTGTCCTTGAAGGACTATTGTTTTCGTTTTGCGATTTTGCGTCGGAGACATTAAATGTCTGTTCAATATTTCAAACTGTTGCCACCAAATATTGCAGCCCTGAATTATATTTAAAGAAATTAAATAATGAAGGATGTGTATAAATGTATGTATGTTTCTCGCATTGTGATAAAACGACGGTACCTAGAGCCATCGAATTTTGAATGAGGTAATCCTGCTGCGAATATGGGCTTCTGGAAGCCCAAATTTGAAATTTGGAATTTGTTTTATTCTCGATATCATATTTTGTAAAGCTTTAATGATTTTTTTATTAACAAACTCGAGGATTTCAAAGCGAGCAATGGCAGCGTTGTACAGAACAAACATGTTTATCTCCAGCGCGTGAGACTGTGTATAGGAAATTCTAAAGATAGGCTCAGTTTAAGATTATTTCTCGATATTGTTCTTTAACTGAGCTTTATGGTTTAAGTGCGAAGAACATGATATTTAATAAATAAAGGTAACACATAAAACGTTAAAAAACGTCCCTTTGGATGTAATTTAAAATATGAATCATTTCAGATTTTTTTTATTTATTTATTTATTTATTTATTGACGCAGGAAAGATGAAAAATGAGTAATGCCCTCTCCGGGACGCGGACCATGGCCCTCTTGAATACGCGCCGAGTGTGCTGACCATTACATCACGATGGTATGCTAAAAAGGCGGGAGAAATACCTTATAATTGTATTAAGAAGTAAGTTGGTTTATTTTCTTTTATATGAGTATTAACGTAATTTAATCAATCAAGGTAAATTTTAATATTTTTTATTTAAATAGTACTTGTATTTTATATTTTTTTCTTTTTATTGTTGAATTGTATCTTCTTGTATTATGAATTGTTTAATTACATCTATAAGCCCCGGGGAATACTGTTTGGAAGACGAGTCTGTATTTGTATCTGTCCCAGTCTGTGTTTGTCTTCTTAATTTAAAAAAAAAAAAAAACCTAGCTCATTCATTTTTTTATCATTTTGTGATTTCAAATTTCTCAGCCATCTCAGATGTAAAATGTCAATGATTATGTTCACAAACAAAAGCTCTGACCTTAATTTAAAATATATACCTATATATTATAAGGTATTTCCCCCTTTCTTAGCATGCCTTCGTGGTATAATGGTCAGCACATTCGGCGCGTATTCGAGAGGTCCGAGGTTCGAGTTCCGCGGAAGGCACTGATCATTTTTCATGAACTCCTCAAAAAATCCTAATGACTGTAGAATACAATCTTTTGAAATAATGCCCATAATTTGCAATGCACTTTTGGCAACGACTATGCAGTTCTTAAGAACTGTGGGCAAAGTCCTCTTTCGGCAATAGTACAGAGAACCCTCGTCACACTGCTTTAAATATCTGAATATCCAAAAAGTATTCTCCTTTTAGGGTTTGTTTCAAGTGCAAGAAAGAAGCCGGTTGGGGCAAGATCATGTGATTACGGCTACAGACCGAATGTGTCTGCGTATTACCATGTACAAAGAAATAACAGCCAGCCTCAGCAAAGTCTGGGCGTATACAGCAGATTCTCCGCAGTTTTTCTTTTTTTTTTTTTTATTTTTAGCCTAAAGAGGCGTTACCCCAGAAATCTATTAGCCTCGAAACGGCATTTTGTGTCAAATCACTTAAATATAGGATGTATCACTTTTCAGATTGTTACCGCCAAATATTATATATACTTAAAGAAATTAAATAATGAAGATCCTGCTAAACCATATACTATTGGTCTTAGAATTTTTCTCTTGCATTTACATCCACTAGGTGTATCCTTTTCACTTATTTCTCGGGGCAGAAATTCACAACCAACAACATCAAAATACTTTATTCTATTCTATTTTTTTTTTTTAAATGCACGAGTGGTTAGCATTGTCTATTGCCATGATTACATTCTGTCTCTTAGGTTTTCATTATTACAAATGCTTTGAATGGTCATGACGCCATCTGGCGGTAAATTGTGGAAATTGATAACAGTACTAAATACAGCTCCGAGAATTAGACATAACCAGTTGTTATTAGCTCTGAGTATTTCAGAGAGACTGCTATTCAAAGAATTAACTGAATCATGGTTTAAGAGTTTACAAAATGAGTGATAATGGTAATTTATGATATTTCATGTATGCTTATGAGCATTTGAATCATATTCGCTCTCGTTATAACAGCAATTAATTTTGCTGTAGGAGTTTACTAATTGAAATAGATTGTGATTTCTTTTTCCTCATGCATAGCTGTAAGGTTTTAGTTAAACTAGCAAAGTTTTATTTTAATTTAAATCTTTCTATCTCTTCTCATTTTCAACTTCCCGTTAGAAGAAGCGCGCGTTTTCAGCTTTATGCTAATTTGAAGTGGAGCCAAGTTACATTTAAACGAGAGGTAGAAACCTTTCAGTGTGAGAGAGCTTTTAGTCTCAGACCACGGTCACTCTATTCGACGCTCGCCTGACTAGCTAGCATTTAAATTCTAAGCCATAGCGCTTTACGTGATTGCTTATTGAAATAAATCCAAGTGCGTTAGTATTAGTAAATCTTGCTACGCACCATTTAGTTAGAGGCCAACCTCGCGTTGTAAGCTCTGTGAGCAACGACTCTTTAATTTCTATTTAGCTTTAGTTTTAAATTTATCCGATTGTTCATTTTAGACCCAAGTGTGGTCTTTACTTTCGGTATCCCTCCCGAGTTGGGAAGCGGTTGTAAATAATTGTGATCTAATAAAAGAGGATTTTAAATCCCTTTCAAGTGCAGTTCTTCTACCACTTAATCACAGTATCTACCTCAGAACATAGCTGCATTCAGCTCCCTGTTCCAGATCAGGACTTAAGGAGTTCACGAAGATGTTTGCCAAGAATATGCACCGAACACTCAGTCCTGACATAGTGATTATTTAAAGAGACGCCTACAAACCCTAACTTCGAGGTTAGTCAGCTGATAAACATAGAACATAGAATTTTATGTTCGATAATGCTTTACTACAAATTGTTTTAAATTTTTTTTTCAATAAATAAGAATTAAGTTTCCTTCTGGCAGTACCCGTTAGCTTTTATGAGCTTTGTAAATGTCTTATTACGCAATGCGGAAATGATAGTCTTTGGTCTTAGTGTTAAATGCAGCTACGTTTGATTTACGTCAACTTTCCAAGAAACCATAACGAGTTTGGAGTTTGGAATCGTATATAAATCATCTCAACTTCCTGAGGAGGCGGACTGGTGATTCGAGCTATCAGATAAACGCTTTTTAAGTCTTTTTTAAAATTACGTTTTTAACTACTAAAAACACAATTTAACTAAAAACAAAGTTTAACGCTGCTTTTACGTATAACTGAACGCGTTATAAATGGCGCGCCATGTGTTTCAAAATGCTTTTTCTTTTTTCTTAACCCTGAACTTTTGGAATGATTTCACTGCAGATTTTAAGAAACACATTTAAAATATGCATTTGCACTTCCGCAGACGATAAAGTTGGGATTTTCGAAATCACTAATAATGAAACAAATCGTATATAATTTATTTTAAACATAGTAAATGAGTTATTCCTAAACGGAAAATGTAGAGAAGGCGCAATTTGACTAACATTTTGTGACGCAAGTGTTTAAAGTCAAATTAATGCTTTAAATAAACGCTTCGTTTAAGATGCGTAAAATGAGTATATTTTATCCTCTGTTGCTGATGTTGTTGACCAAAATTTCAACTTACGCTTAAATAACAAAAAATCATATGTGTACACCACATGACTTCCTTGTATGGAATATTAAATTATACACGATTTTTCCTGTCTTTCATTTGAAATTATTTCCTGGAATTTCATTAGAGATATATTTCTCATTCAATTAATTCAGTTTTCACTTCGAGACAAGGCAAAAATGCATAAAATCTCAAAATATCTATATTAAAAACTGAAAGATATAGAAAAACATAAAACACGAAATATAGTAAAAACAATTAAAATTTTTTTTGTTACAATTAAAATTACAGTTTCTACGCAAAAACGAGCTATTCGGCCAGAGGACGAGAAGGCAGATTTTTCGGTGCACAAAACTGAAAGTTTACTTTTGATTTCACTAGGCAAAAAGACACTGAAGGCGTAGAAACTGACTTACTTTGTTGTGGGCGCTATGGTGAGTCAATATATGGGATAATTTAATAACTTAAATGATAATTCCAGGATAGGTTAAGCATGATTTAATTCGCAATAATAAAAGAAGATGTTATTTTGTTGTTGCGAAGCTTAGTTTCTCTAGATTGGCATAAAATCCACTATTCTGCTAAGTTTCAAATGTAAAGCAATATTGCGGCTACGGTAAACAAAAATTAGGCTTAGCCGCTCTTAAACAACTTTTAAATTGTTGATAATTCTACAGCTAAAACACGCAGGTTAAGTAAAGGCATAGAAACCTTAAGCAGAAGCTAAGAACAACATAGTTCAATCATTTTTAAAGCAAAAAATGCACAATTTGCCAACTTATAAGAATAAAGAGACTGACCTCATCAAGTGGAGTAACAGAGTGGATCTTTATATACATATATTTATAGATTATGGTGCGACCGATTGCAACCAAAATAGGAGGTACGCATCTAAATGTTATAACACTCCTATACACAAAATTTCAACGTTCTGAGATTACTCGTTTTTGAGTTATGCGAGATACGTATATACGTACGTATGTACGTACGCACAGACGCGGCGAAAAAATATCTTTAGAATCCATTTTAAATCAGTTTTATAATTTTGGGGGAAAAAAGAGTCTTTTATTATGTCCTTATGTTTGAGATATCACCCACAAACATCGTTAAATTGCTTTCAATGGCGATTAGATGGATATTGTCGTTGCAATATGATACCCGAAATTTTTCGCGATAATAGATTGTAATACTTCCTTTTTACTTCGTACAAGGAAGTAAAATTTACACAAAACGGCAGTTTTGCTTAAACGGTGAAATAGATCAGACATGACTTTAAAACGGAACTCTACTAATCAAAACAGATGTTTAAATAAGCCGAATTTTCTAACTACTGCTGCGCTCTGCATTTCAGGAAACTTTGAATCCACAAAAGACGTATTCCGAGGGGACTTTTCACTAAAAACTTAGTCAGATAGTCTTCCTGTACTTGAAATAAACCTAAGCATAATAAGACAATTATTCGTAAAAAAATATTATATACTGTAATTACATACAGATTAGTACAGGTACATTGATTTTTATAAACATTGCTACGTTATCAGAAAACTCAGTGAAGATGTTTCTAGGGAAGTTTTAATTGAAACGTAAATCTGTGTTACTGAAGAAGGAAAGCTAATAGATCGTCTTAAGACAGTGGTAACGAAACTTTGAGAGGTGAGCAAATATGTTTGTTTCGTGGTGACTGTAGTCGCCAAATCTGATGGCTTTCCGTCTGAATCACTTTCGAATTAATACCACTTGGATACACACGCACACTTGTTTCAGCCTCTCCTGGAACAGTCGAAGAATGAACGCTCTTTTTCTTTACCCAAAAAGGGCAATTTGCCCAGAAGGGCTATTAATATCGTTTTGGCATTTTGCGTCGATTCACTATAAACGATGAATCACTTTTTAAATTGTTGCCACCCAATATCAGAGCCCTGTATTATATTTAAAGAAATTAAATAAGAAAGAATGTGCATAAATGTATGTATGTTTCTCTCATTGCGATAAAAACAACGGTATCTAGAGACATCCAATTTTGAATAACGTACATCTCCACACGAATATGTGCATCTGGAAGCCCGAATTTGGAATATTGTTTTATTATCTATTTCATATTTTGTAAACTATTTATGAGTTTTTGGATTAACAAACTCAACGATTTCACAGCGAAGAGTGGCAACACTGTACGAAAAAAAAATATATCTCCATTGTGTATCGGAAACTCTAAAGGTATGCTCTTTTAAATATTCTGTGATATTGGCTCTTGAATTGAATTTTATGGTTTAAGCTGGAAGAACATGATATTTAATAAATAAAGGCAACACACAAAACATTAAAAAACACCCCTTTCGGCGTAATATAAAATCTAAAAGCTTCCATTTTTTTTTAATAGTCCAAAGGGACTTTGTCCCTGAAGGACTATTGTTTTCGTTTTGCAATTTTGCGTCGGTTTACTCTGAATTCCCCTTTTGACTTTATCAGGACTTAGTGTTCTGTGCGTATTCTTTGAGAACATGATAAATTCTGTAAAGGGTTCTTATCCTTACGTTCTAAGTCCTGAACTGGAACAGGGAGCGGAAGGTACGCTATGTTCTGATGTAACTGCTGGGCTGGAGAATAACTGCACGTGAAGGGATTTGAAATCCTCTTTTATTCACTCACTATTAAATACAAACCTCCCAATTCGGGAGAGATACAGAACGTAACAGACCACACTTTGGTCGAACTTAACAATCAAATAAATTTAAATAAATTAAAATATAACTTAAATTAAACTTTGCTTCGCAGAGCAATTCGCGGAGATTGGCCTCTACCGAAAAGGGTGCGTAGCAAGGTATACTAAATACTACCGCACTTTAATTTATTTTACAAAGCAATCACGTAGTAAGCACTATGGCTTATAAATTTAAACTGCTAGCTGGTCAGGCGAACGTTGAGCAGCGTGACCGTGATCTGAGGCAAAGCTCTCACACACCGAGAGGTTTCTACCTCTGGCTTAAATAGTGCTTGGCTGAACTTCAAAAATTAGCATAAGCTAAAAACGCGCGCTTCTTCTGACAGGAAGTTGAAGCAGAGAGGAGATAGAAAAGATTTAAATTAAAATAAACTTGGTTAGTTTAACTAAAACCTTACAAACTTCCCGCCAGAATTGCGATAGTTAAACTACTTTGGTCCAAACGGACCATGTTGAAAACTAGCAATTCTAAATAGTCGAAAATTTCACTGTTCTAAACTTAGGCCAACTCTTACAAGGCAATATATGTTTGTGTAAAATACAGACGAAATTTTCTGGAACAACAATCTTCAACATTTTTTTTTTCAAGTCTTATTCTTCAAACAGTCTTACTCCTTCCAGCAAAATCTGGAAGGAAAACAACTTTAGTATGACATAATAACAGAATAATTCTAAGTGGTACAAATCCTTATTTTTTTTTTTTTGTGTAATTTTGCACACACACATTATCATTCAAGCACAATTAAATTCTTCCCCCGTATGCTCTCTCACCGGTGTTGGATGTAAAGCAAACCGCCATTGCGGGTTTTTATGTGTTCGGGGGTGTTCAACTCTTCCACCTACAATCGACTAACATTAGTTAGAACTTGACATACGAGACCTGAAAAAAACGCCCTATAACCAGCTAATCCTAAGGTTCTCACTAGCTTTATGTCTAACACTTTAAGTGTATTTGGTGGAGAGCCTAATTAACACTTGCATTCTAAAATAGTCAATCTTTAACTTTTCATGCATACAAATTCGCAGTTTGCACACAACATTCACATTAATATTGCACTTAACGTGCATTGCTAGCATAATATTATTTGTTACATTTCATAACACATTAACAATTTCATAGCAATCCTGAAATGCAAATAGAGGTTAAATTTCTAAGCTTACAGAAATATAGGTTAAATTTCTAAGCTTACAGCAAGTGCTTCCTATTCCTTTCTCAAGGTACTTTCTTGAAATATCAAATTACATTGAATTAATAGTCTACAGACTAAATCGTGTTTTTCAATTTTCCGAATTTTCATTCTAGACATTTTACAAGTCTTTAGACAAAGCGTCATACAAAATCATTTAGTTAACATATTCTTTTCAGCAATTCATTGCTTTTACAGAATTAATCTATTTACAAAATTAAGTAATTTTAAATCTTTAAGAATTACAATTTCTTTTAACAAAACATTTTACTTTCCATATGAGAACTTATCGCTCACTTGGCGTAAAAGTCAACCTCGCTTGAGGTAAAATCAGTCCTGCAACTTGCAGTATACTCAAAAATTAACTAAACTTTTGAATACGAAATTGTACTTATCTTATTATGATCGTCCATCCTTTTCTTGGCCCAATCTTTAAAACTTGAGTAAGTTGTGGCCTGGTTCAGTTTCCTCGTTTTTCGTTGTTCTTTCGGAGCCTGCTCGTCTCTTTTTCTTTTGAAATTCCGTCGTTGTATCCTCGGCAATTTCCTTTGTAGAGGAGGTTGCTCCGCTGGACGTTTGGTGGACTGGGCCCTTCTCTCCTGGGCCCTTGCTCGTTGCTTGTCCTGGTTCCTGCTGTATTCGGGAAGTTGATTCTCAGGCTGCAATCGACGTTTCTTGCTTCTCAGGCACCTGTCCGATGATTCCACAGTTCTTTTGGATACATTGGGCTTCCCTTGCCCATTCTGCTTTCTTCTCTTGGTGCGCTCGTAATTCCGTTCGTAGATTTGTTCACCTGCATCGTGAGACTTTCTTTTGAAACCACCTTTTTGGTTCTTATTTCTTTGTTGGGGGGGAGCTTTCTTCTTCTGACATTTCGATGCCGTTGTAGCTGGTTCCTGCTGTTTTTGCTGACGTATATCTTCCTGGCTAGTCGATTGCCTCGGATCCTGAAACGAATCTTTAAATACAGCCATTTTGCTGCGATTATAGAACGGTTTTATTTGGTCCACATTCGCTTTGAGCGTTTGACCATCATTTCTTTTTAATATAACCACTGCCCCCGTAATTTGTTCAATTGTGAACGGGCCTTCAAAACGCGGAAAAAATTTCCCCACCTTTTCCTCTGGGGCATTTGACAAGTTGTGTTTAATCTTCAACACTTCATCTCCCACATTGTACTTGACCTCTCTTCTTTTTAGGTCATAGTACAATTTCTGTTTTCTTTGGGCCATTTCTATATTTTCCGTCGCTTCCCGTATTAACTTTTGTATATCACTCATTTTAAATTCTTCTGCCCTTTCCTGTACAAAGAACAGTTTATCTAGGGGGGTCAAGATCTTTCTTCCTAAGAAGAGTTCAGCGGGTGTTTTTTGTGTAGTATCGTGTTTGGCGGTCCTAAGTGCAAATGCAAATTCATTTATATGGCTATCCCAGGTAGAGTGATAGTTTTTCACATAACTACGAATTATTTTCACTACATTTCTATTCACCCGTTCCGCTATGTTTGACTGCGGACGATACGGGACCATCTTTAGATGACGTATGCCCAGTTTTGCACACATTTCCTCAAACATTTTACTAACAAACTGAGGACCATTGTCTGAAATAACTTTTAGGGGCGCCCCGTATTTTAAAATATACTTATTTAGAATTGAATCTACTACAATTTTTGCAGACGCGCGTTTTAACGGAATTAACTCTAACCATTTGCTAAAATGATCCACTATAACTAAAAGATATCGGCTTTTATTAACTTTACTTCGAGGGTAAGGTCCAAGTAAATCGATGCCTATTATTTGATTTGGGAATTCTGATTTAATACTATTTAGGAACCCGGCCGGGCGGAAATTAACATAATTATTTAATTGACATGTTGGGCACGACTGGACATACGCCCTAGTAAACTTTTGCAGTTCTGGAAAGAAAACTGCCTCGCGAACTCTCTGAACAGTTTTTCTTATACCTAAATGAGCCGAAATGGCACAATCATGCAACTCTTCTAATACATTCAACCTCATGCTAGCTGGGATAACCGGTCTATATTCATGATTCTCATTAGTAGCTTTCGTATAGAATAACAGTCCGTCAATTAATTCGTAATTTTCGGCCCTATTTCTTATCGGCACAATATCCGGATGATTGAAATTCTCAGGGTCGGCCAAATAATTGTATATATTTTTGAACTCCGGATCTTTTTTGAGTTCGGCTATTACTGTTTCACGAGAATCTAATACTTTGGATGTTAACATGGCTATCTTAATTACACTTCCATTTTCATCTAAGTTAATTCTGCTTAAAGCATCTGCCACAACATTTTCCTTTCCCGGCGTATGTTTAATTATTAGGTTATATTCCTGTAATTTGAGAGCCCACCTTATTAATCTGGGTGATAAATTTTTTCCAGAATAGAGTCTAGTGACCGCCGCGTGGTCGGTATATACAGTTACTGGAGAACTTCCAAAGAACACACGAAATTTCTGTACTGATGCTAACACTGCGAGAGTTTCTCTCTCTGTTGCGGAATAGTTTCTTTGGGTTTCATTTAATGTTCGGCTGAAAAAAGCCACGGGCTGACCATTTTGGGAAAGCACTGCACCAATCGCGAAATCTGAAGCGTCCGCTGAAATCTCTAATCCTTTATCCCCTTCTGGAAATTTTAAGACGGGAGCTTGAGTCAATGCGTCTTTCAATTTTTGAAACGCCAAGTTGGCTTCTGCTGACCACGAAAACCTAGCTTTTTTTCTTTTCAACTTTAGCAGTGGCTCAGCTATTTTTGCAAAGTCTTTAATGAAAGCCCGGTAATATGAACACATCCCGAGAAACGACGATAATTTCTTCGCTGTTTTAGGAACAGGATAATTTCTAATGGCTACTATTTTTGACTGATCCGTTTCGATTCCCTTTTGGGAAATTTTAAATCCTAAATAACGTAACTCTTTTGCGGCAAATTTACATTTAGACGCATTTATCTTTAAACCAGCTTCGTTTAACAATGAAAATACTTTTCTTAAATCTTGTAAGTGTTGTTCTAGAGTACTACTCGTAATTATAATATCGTCTAAATATATGAAAGTGCTTTTACCAAGGACTGGTCTTAAGACGATGTCCATACATCTTTGGAACGTTGCCGGCGCGCCGGATAATCCGAACGGCATTCTAAGAAATGCGTACGTACCAGATTTCGTTATGAACGCGGTTTTGTGTACGTCCTCGGGTTTTACCCCAATCTGAAAATAGCCACTCGTGAGATCTAATGTAGTCATGTATTTTGTAGACGAAATATTTCGAATAATTTCTTCAATTATCGGCAACGGATATACAGGATATTTTGTAACTGAATTTAACTTGCGATAATCTATAGCAAAACGCCACCGCTTCGGGTGCGTAATCGGGTAATCATTATTTTTCTTACACAGGACAACGGGGCTAGCATAACTGCTAGAAATTGGCGTGATGATTTTATTCTTTAACATCTCTTTAATATGATGTTCAATTATTTCTTCTTTTGTCCTATCATATCTATATGGCTTTTGCCTAACTGGCTGAGCGTCCCCCGTGTCAATGTCGTGGTTCACCACCTGCGTAAAGCCTGGTACATCACTAAATAAATTCGCAAAGTGACTTACCAGACCTTGGATTTTCTCTTTTTCCTCTGCTTGTAAATGTTCCAAGTCCAGCTGCGGGGGCTTATCATTCTTCGCTTCAATTGGCTTCATATTTAATGTTAGTTCTCCCCCCTTGAAATCAATTTTTGCTTCTGCCAAACTAAAAAAGTCCACACCTAGAATAATACAAGTCTGCAGGTTACGCACAATATAAAACAGGATTCTTACCTGTTCGTTGTTGATACGCACGAACAATGGTACTTTTCCTAAACAGCTACATTTTTCTCCTTGGGCCGCTATGACATCCGTGTCTCTTGCACTAAAAATTCTGTAACGTCGAAAGTGCTTCTTAAAGAATCTTTCCGATACGAAGCTGCTTTGGGCTCCTGTATCCAAGAGGGCTGTCGCCGGTATGTTGTTGATTAGAACTTCAATCTTCGGCAAACTCAAATTCTTAACGACCACGGTGTTTAAATTGATTTTGGAAGGGTTTTGCGCTGCTTCGGACTTCTTCACCTTCCTCGAAGAAATCCCTCTTAGTTTAAATTCTTTTTCTTCTGGTTGCCCTCGGAATCTTTGCTTGTTCTTCTATTAAATTCCCTTCGTTCGCCGCTCGCTTTAGGAGACACATCTTTCTTCGGCCATTGCTTCGCCTTATTCCCGTAACTTTGATTTTGCTTTTGCTGCGGTCTTGGCGAACTCCACTGACTTCTTCGCTCAAATTGGCGTCGTCGTTCGTTGTCGGCTGTTCTTCGGCTTTCAAATTGTACCGCGAGCTCAAATAATCTGTCTAATGTTGTTGGATTTCTTAGTTCGATGAAATCTTGAACTTGGGGCAGTAGCCTAGGAAGTATAACTTGAATAATTTCAGGATCCGGGCGACTTCCATACAAAAGCTTGAAAACTTGAATTTTCCTCAAAATAAAATTAGACAAATCTTCTATTCTTTCTTGGTATCGGCTAAACAGTTCAGCTTCCAATCTGGCTCGATCTCGCACCACGGGAAATGCTTTCACTAGAGAATTCTTGAAATTTTCATACGTGTATGTGGGGCTTCCTGGTTCCCCCAAGAGATTCTTTCCGATGCACTTGAACCAACTTAGCGCTTGGCCCTTCAAAGCGCTGGTAGCAAGAGCGACTTTCTGAAATTCGTGGACTGGATATAGCATGAAGTGGGAGTCTAGCTTTTCCAGGAAATTGATTACGGCTGTCTTGCCGTCAAAACTTGCCGCTGGCTTCATGGCTGCTCGCATGGTTTGTACGATGTAGCCGAATCCTTCTATGCCAGGAGGTGCTATCTCAGGATTCTGGACAGGTACAGCAGGTGTCTCAGGTTCGTCTTCTTGTTGTTGAGGCCATCCTCTTCTTTTTGTGCGGGCGCCACTATCAGGACTTAGCATTCTGTGTGTATTCTTTGAGAACATGGTAAATTCTGTAAAGGGTTCTTATCCTTACGTTCTAAGTCCTGAACTGGAACAGGGAGCGGAAGGTACGCTATGTTCTGATGTAACTGCTGGGCTGGAGAATAACTGCACGTGAAGGGATTTGAAATCCTCTTTTATTCAATCACTATTAAATACAAACCTCCCAATTCGGGAGAGATACAGAACGTAACAGACCACACTTTGGTCGAACTTAACAATCAAATAAATTTAAATAAATTAAAATAGAACTTAAATTAAACTTTGCTTCGCAGAGCAATTCGCGGAAGTTGGCCTCTATCTAAAAGGGTGCGTAGCAAGGTATACTAAATACTACCGCACTTTAATTTATTTTACAATGCAATCACGTAGTAAGCACTATGGCTTATAAATTTAAACTGCTAGCTGGTCAGGCGAAAGTTGAGCAGCGTGACCGTGATCTGAGGCAAAGCTCTCACACACCGAGAGGTTTTTACCTCTGGCTTAAATAGTGCTTGGCTGAACTTCAAAAATTAGCATAAGCTAAAAACGCGCGCTTCTTCTGACAGGAAGTTGAAGCAGAGAGGAGATAGAAAAGATTTAAATTAAAATAAACTTGGTTAGTTTAACTAAAACCTTACAACTTTTCAAATTGTAGCCACTAAATATTATCGCCGTGTATTATATTTAAAAAATACAACTAATATTTAAAGAAATTAAATGATGAAGAATTTGCATAAATGTATATATGTTTCTCGCATTGTGATAAAACGACGGTACCTAAAGCCATCCAGTTTTGAATGACGTAATCCTACTGCGAATATGGGCATCTGGAAGCCCAAATTTGATATTTGGAATTTGTTTTATCATCGATTTCATATTTTCTAAAACTTTAACGAACTTTTTATTAACAAACTCAAAGATTTCAAAGCGAGCAATGGCAACGTTGTACAGAAAAAACATTTTTATTTCCGGCGCGTGAGACTGTGTATCGGAAATTCTAAAGATATACTCAATTTAAAATTTTTTTGCGATATTTCTCTTGAACTTAATTTTATGGTTTAAGTGCGAAGAACAGGATATTTAAGAAATAAAAAGTAACACAAAAAATGTTAAAAAAAAAAAAAAAAACCCTTTGGACGCAATTTAAAATCTGAAACCTTTCAGATTCTCTAGGCAATTTTTTTAATCTGTCGTACACTAGCTGCCATTGTAAATATCCTGAAATATCTGAAATTTTATAGAATAGACTGTAAAATCATTTTAATAACAGAACAGCTAGGTGTTAGATGATGCAAATCTAAAAATCTATATAAAATTTTAAGCCCTGGATTCTCTAACGAATTATATGAGATGAGATGTTGCTGATGTCACTGCTAAGGCTGGAAATAGCAACTAAAGTAGGCACTTCTTGCCTTAAAGTTCAGTCATCTCATAATATCTTAAAATTAACATCAAAGCAGTTCACGGAATGCGAATGAAAAAATTATATCATAATAATAAGACTTTCAACATCTTATGTATTGTATTAGTGGAATCTTAAAATTCACAATTTTAAATACATAAAAATAGAATCTTATCTGTTTTCCAAAATAGAAGTTTTAAAATTTATGTCATTTTAAGTTCCCTTATAGATCATTGTCATTCTCAGCTTCAGAATAAATAAATTAAAGATTTTGATATTTTCCAGTGTTTTCAAATACTGAGTATATTTGTGTTTTAATAGTTTGCATAATTGTGATTTGTGAATAAATGTGCCAGAAGAGGAGAAAAAATTAACCAAATATTTGGAATCTTTTCTACAACTCTAGGCTCTACTTTCTACAACTATTCATCTGTGAAAATAGTAATTTTCACAGATGAAAAGATATCCGGGGCAAATTCAGATATCCTCATTATCCGGATATCTTCATCAGTTTGCGTCCATAATACAAATAGTAGAGAGAATAGGAAAAAAAAAAAGTATGACAACAGTTAACATTCTGTAAACGTAAACATTGATTATTTGACAGTACGTCCATGCCACACAATTTTTTTTTAAGTTCGCCTTTTTAATATAAGAAAAGAAGAGTGCTCGTGTGTTTGTAATTTATATAAAACTGGAGTTTTATTTCGATTTTGAAATTTGGCACACTTGACCTTCAAAGCAAGAGGAAGGGCACTTTCTACATCAAATTTTGGAAAACCACTTTACAGATCCGCACTTTTGACAGATCAAACACAGACTTTATTTAGTCTTCGTACAAATTTTAAGAACTTTTGTTTAAAAACTCAGCGATTCAAAAGCTTTGTGATACCCCTGTGCAAAGACAAGACATTTATTTTATCAAATTTAATCAGAAAGCTTGGTGACATAAAAGAAGTGTGTTGCCACCCTCAATAAATTTATCTTTCGAATCTTATTTAAAAACTCAACGATTTAAAAGAAATTTATTATCACTGCCTGAATTGCAATATTTTTATCTTCCACACGACAGTGTTTTGTTATGCGGCAAAGCGTAAGGCATTTAACTTTTCTTTCAAATTTATTCCGCTGTTAGTTAACAAACTAAGCGATTTGAAACCAATAAATGCAGATTCATTTCAGTTATTATTAATTAGGAAATAAACCCGTAAAATTACATTAGCTGGATTCATTAAAATCATATATATATGAAGAACAGTGTCCGTTTGTTTATTTGTGCATGTGTGTGTGTGTTATATATATATATATATGTATAGTCTTATTCCGATTTTGATGAAAATTCAATTTTGAAATCACGTCACCGAGTTTAGGTTCAGGTCGCCGTTGTTGCGTTCTCGCTATCTGTTTTTACTTAAACCGTTAAATGGCTTTGTGTTCGTTTACTCTTTAGGATAGTATAGTGCTTTACAGAACAGTGTAGAACCTTTAAAGTAGAACTTAAGTGTACTCTTTATGAGTTCTTCGCGAATATTTTGAAAACAGGCAAGAAATCGGTTACAGTGGCGGTGATTTTCCGAAAGCTTATGTCAGAAAAAAGACATAACCGATAAGAAAATAAATACCAGTTCTTACTAAAACCGTTATATATCGCCATATTATTTCAATTTTGTTCTACAGTTTTATTCGAACTTAGTAAAATTTTTCACAATTTACCTTGAATAAAAATAAGAGGAAAATTACGGCCTAGCTGAGATTAAAAAAAAAAAAAAAAAACTAATACCTTGATCATTTTCTTTAAATAAAGCCTTTTCACTTTGCATAATGCCCGGGCAACGCCGGTTTACCTAGTAATCTAATAGATAAGATCGAATGTAGTTATCATACGGGTCTGTTTCTATTAAGAATTCCTTAACTGACAGACTATCTGAGTG
The DNA here is from genome assembly GCA_000611955.2 of Stegodyphus mimosarum. Taxonomy (NCBI): domain Eukaryota; kingdom Metazoa; phylum Arthropoda; class Arachnida; order Araneae; family Eresidae; genus Stegodyphus; species Stegodyphus mimosarum. Next base: position 613,892 of record KK120002.1, read on the forward strand.
GAAATCTTATCAAAGTAAAGTCCATTTAAATTTCTGCTTCCCTTTGTCGTTTCTTTCTAGCTTTGTCATCCAAATTCACAAGTACTTGACTTAATATACGCAGCAATAACACTGGACTCCGTTGGCACTAATTCATTACGAGTAATGTTCAAGTCGTCGAAGAAAATAATATGATCTTGACTTTCGATTTGCTGGTGCATGTCTCAGAATGTGAACCAATTTGGAGACTCGACTTCAAACATTTCTAAACCACTGCCAAACACCGAAATTTCCCTGGTCAATACGTTTGGCTCGAAATGAAATACGAGGGTTGTCTGAAAAGGTTCCGACATTAATATGTAGATGGCAGTTCAATTCAACCGAAGTAGGGAGATATTGATAACTACCAGTCAAATTTTCAGGTATTTTGGAAGCGAAGATTTTGTTTGACAATTGCTTTTGTGAGTTGATGTGACCATTTTTGCAAAAATAAGAAAGCGATGATCGTGGTGTCATTAAATACTTGTTTTTGAATGAAAGGAAATACATCTACTCCGATTAAAAAGGAGTTGGACACAGTGTACGGGGACCCTGCACTCTTATTTACTACTGTGAAATTTTGGGCAGCTGAATTTAAACGTGACAGTACCAGCTTGGGTCACGATGAACGTTCAGGACGGTCAGAAACTGCAATCACTGACGAAAACATCGCTAAAATCACCAAATGGTCCTGGATAATCATCGAGTCAATGTTAGAGAGATAGCAAAGGCTATGAGCATATCCAAAGAACTTATTTGCCACTTACTGAACCAAGATGTGCAAGCTGGCTGTATGGCTGGATGGGCAAGCTGGCACCTGGAACCAAGATATGCGCAAGCTGGCTGCACTTTGGACCAAAAACGTGCCCGAATGAACATTTGCAACCATTCTGTTGGAGCAGTAAATGGGAGTTTTTTCGACTATTAATCACTGTGGATGAAACCTGGATTCATCATTATAGCCCAGAAACAAAAACGCAGCCAAAACAGTGGACTGCAAAGGGAAAATCGGTTCCAAAAAAGGTAAAAACTGTTCCTTCTGCTGGGAAAGAGATGGCAACAGTTTTCTGAGTCAGCCATGGAATTGTCTTAATAGATTAGCTTGAAAAGGGAAAAAAACCATTACCGGAGCATACTATGAAACGTTACTTGACAAGCTGAAGGCAGAAATTGCGAAAAAACGGCCACATTTGCAAAAGAAAATAATTTGTTTCACCAAGACAATAAATACTCCATCTCCCACCTCATCTGTTGCAATGGCGAAAATCCATGAATTACGGTTTGAACTGCTTGACCACCTGCCCTATCCAGACTAATGACTTTTGTTTTTGCTCCTTAAGATAAAGAAGTGCGTGGAGAACAAAGATTTTTGTCAAATGAGGAGACTTTGGAGAGAAAGATTCCACATATTATTTGGGCGGGTTAAAAGCATGGGAGCATCGCTGAAAGACTTACAAGAAGTTTGTAAGTCATGCATAGACTTACAAGGAGACTATGTCAAAAATTAAAGGTAATTTTGGAGAAAAAATATCTTTTTGCTTTGTTAGGTCGGAAGCTTTTCAGACAGCCTACGTACTGGGTGGAACTCTTGAAGAATGCTTTAGATCCGTTTACAGTATACTAGAGACTGTTAACGTTGTTTGAAAGCCAGGTTCAAGCATGGCAAGTTTCACTCATATAGCAAGCTCTGCCTGTGAACTTTTTTAATACATAAGCTAATAAAACTACTAAAGGCACAGTAAATCTCAGCTATTTAAGAACATATTGAAAGACATAACATACTCAATATCATTAAAGTTGCAACCGAATGACAGAAGAAACTTAGAAAAAGGAGTTTAAAATATTTAAATTCTTTTGTCCTCAATCTGATTGATCGATTTCTTCTAATTCTGTACTTTCAATTAATACCCCGTATTTTTTAGAGTTAACCTGCATGGCCTGAAACAGTAAGCTAGTAATAGACTATTTTAATCCCTCTCCGGAGCATTTTACCAGAGAGGCTAAAAACCTTCAATTTTGTAATGTTAAAAAATGCTTGATCTATGTCAGGTGCAAAGTTCTAAACTTTACATGATAACTACATCAAAACATCTGCGTGGCGGTCCACTGCATTTGCCTGCATCTTTGGTTTATCTTCAACTGAGGGTACGAATTTGATTTTGGCGAATGCTGGTAACGTAAACGTTATAGCCGATCAATTTATTCTTTAAACATTAAAGCAATTACCATATCTGAACGAATATCGCCAAATAAATACTTTGCAAAAATTGCTCAAGTCTTATTCGAAAAGGAACTCATAAACTATTTGAAAGTGAACTCATACCCTTATTTGAAAATGAACCAAATCTTCCTCCCCCACCACCACTCATAGCACTGATGAGGATTAATTAAATTTTCTTGCGTCTGTCTCTGACAGATGTGTATGGTATACAGTAAAAATAATCTAATTATTTTAACTTACCTTAAAATTTCCTTCCTCGTAAAAAATGTACAGTCCTGTGAAGTAATAATATAATGGTAGGTTTAATATGCAAAGAAATTACTTTCATTATATTAGCAATAAAAAAAAAATCTAGATATTCCGGAAGCTTTTTAAATCTGCTTCTGTCCATTGAAACTTACTACCACTTTCTTCTATCTTTTATAAGTGTATAAATGTTTAGTGATTGTTGATTGCTAAGATTTAAAAATCCTATATGTACACTGCATGACTTTCTTTTACGGAATATTAAATTATACAGATTTTGCATTTCATTTAAACTTATCAGATTGAATTACATCTACTTCATCGAGAGAGCATAAACCCCAATAAAATAAATGCACTATTTAAAATTCACTACATTTGTTTACCATAGCGGAGCTCTGAGGCTAGTTTTACTTAACAGCGTTACATCTCATTCATTTTGTAACTCAGAATGCACAAAAATTATGTATATCATCTGAAGAACTATCTAAGTGTTACCACATGTTCGATTAAAATACTATGATAAATGTAAAACGATGCATAAAAGAAATTAAACAAACAAACAAACAACAACAACCAACAACAACAATTTTTTATTATTATTTTATGATGTCTGTTACTATTTTTTAAATATTATGCTTACATTCAAATTAAATTTTAATGTAGAATAGGTTTCTATGCTTCTGTATCTGAAGCAATGTTACTTGGTAATTTAATGAACTTAATTTTTTTCTCCTTTCTAAATTCCTATTTAAAATTTTAAAGATAATAAAAAGTTTTTATCTAAAAAGGTAAATAGGTAAATTATTTGTTTAAAAAAAATTTATCTAAAAAGATAAGTAGTGATTATTTTAAAAGATGAGCTTTAATAATAATCAAAGAAGATTTCTGAAATATAATTCATCACCAAAAAAATTAATTTTATGGCTTGTTATTGGTGAAGGACAGTTACTTTTCCCTCAGTGATTAAAATTTAATCTAATATTATTAACTAACTGATCATCACCAACTAACTAGTCGAATATAAGTCATCCATTTTTTATAATTTAGGAAATACTTTCAAGCGAAATTATAACTTATAAAATTTTTTCAAAGATTTTAGAAACAAATTACTTTAGTAAAGTGATAAATACTTTAAAAATACGACAACTTTCTTGAGAAAAGTAAAGAAACTGGAGTTTAGTAGAAAAACTCCAAAAAATAGACAGTAATGCGATTTTTTTTTTGGATTTCCTCAATAAAAATTTTATTTGTAGAAAATTTTTATGTTTTTAGTCCAAAGGGCACTTTTCAAACTGTTTCCACCAAATATAGCAGCTCTGTATTATATTTAAAGAAATTAAATAATGAAGAATGCATAAATGTATATATATTTTCTCCAAATGCGATAAAACAACAGTACCTAAAACCATCCAATTTTGAGTAGCGTACGTTTCCATCCGAATATGCGCATCTGGAAGCCCGAATTTGGAATTTGTTTTATTATCTGTTTTCTATTTTGTCAAACTTTAACGAATTTTTAATGAACAAACTCAACGATTTAAAAGCGAGCAATGGCAACACTCTACGGGGGGGGGAAAGATAAAAAAAAATCCGAAAGGTTTCAGATTTTAAATTACTTCCAAAGGGGCGTTTTTTAAACATTTTGTATGTTACTTATTGAATATCATGTTCTTCGCATTTAAACCATAAAATTCAGTTAAAGAACAATATCGCAAAATAATTTTAAACTGAGCATATCTTTAGAATTTCCTACACACAGTCTCACGCGCTGCAGATAAAAATGTTTTTTTCTGTACAACGTTGCCATTGCCCGCTTTGAAATACTTGAGTTTGTTAATCAAAAATTCGTTAGAGTTTTACAAAATATGAAATCGTTAATAAAACAAATTCCAAATTTCAAATTTGGGCTTCCAGATGCCCATATTCGCAGCAGGATTACGGCATTCAAAATTCGATGGCTTTAGGTACCGTCGTTTTATCCCAATGCCAGAAACATATATACATTTATGCACATTCTTCATTATTTAATTTCTTTAAATATAATACAGGGCTGCAATATTTTGTGGCAACAGTTTGAAAAGTGATACAGACTTTTAATGTTTCCGACGCAAAATCGCAAAACGAAAACAATAGTCCTTCAGGGACAAAGCCCCTTTGGACTAAAAACCTTTTTATCTCCAAGGCGCGGAACTGTATATCTGAAATTCTAAAGATATGTTCATTTTAAAATAATTTTGCGATATTGCTGTTGAACTGAATTTTATGGTTTAAGTGCGCAGAACATGATATTTAATAAATAAAAGTAACACATAAAGCGTTAAAAAACGCCCCTTTGGACGTAATTTAAAATCTGAAAACTTTCAGTTTTTTTTTTTTTACTTTAGCGTGCTTAGTTACTAATCCTTTGAGAATTAAAATTCCATTTCGAGTCTGACTTACATTCAAAAACGGCGATTTTAAAATTTTCGAAATCTAGTTGAGAATATTTAACTCAGAAATCCCAACTTCGATTTTATATATAGTTTAGACAACCTAATTTCAAGATTCGCTTGGATAACGAAATACAAAAAATCTTACTTGGTAATCTTCGAGTTGCTCTTCCGTAAAAGTGACCACTTTGTTGCCCATGTGTTTAGCTAGGAACAGGAGAAGCTCTCCTGGACGTAGTTTTGCTCCAGGATGCTGTTCTCTCTCTTTCTCTCCGGAATCACGTGATGCCCATAATGTTATATGCTTCACGACCACACCCTTGGTAACTCATTTCCTGCCGTTGATTCCCACCCTTTCGAATGAGACATTCGATTCCCTACCGAGGATGG
>KK120002.1:647935-662637 GCA_000611955.2 Stegodyphus mimosarum
AAAAAACTCGGCAAAGTAGAAACTAGAAGAATGTCGTCAAGCAAATTTGATAAGGAAGGCCTGCAAATGCTTTCTTTCATCACAATATTTCTCAAAATTTCAACATCTATGGGTGGAATACCAGCGATATTAAAAAAAAAAAGCTCCTGTAGCGACGAATGATTTCGTAATACTTCTGTAGCGACGAATATTTCTTAAAAGAAATCTCTTTTGAATTTTTTTAGAATTTTGGTAGTTATAGGGTAAAGAAGAAGAAGAAGTTAGACATATTCGGTTAGATGTTATAGAGGGTTTACAGCTAACAGAGTTTTTAAATAATATCTCGGCTGATTAAAGTCGTACGAAGAAGAGAATGATCGAAATGGCTTCCCATGAATTTTTGGAATCCGGGGGTACCTCTCTCGACATTCAACTCCCCGCCGTTCCTCAGAAAGTAATGCCACAAACAAACAGACAGACGCCCACAGATTTTAATAGTATAGATCAATGATTTTCAACCTTTTTTTTGTCGCGGCACTCTTTTAACGATTTAAAAATTTATCGGCACACAAAGAAAAAGATAAGTTTAAATGTTGCTTACTTACCTATAATACACTGCGTAAAATAGTTTATGATAATAATTTTGAATGTAAAATACAATAATATGTACTGCAAAAACAGCAGTAAGTTAAGGGATTCATTACAAGCTAATAATAAGAATCCTTTTATTGAGAAATTAGAGCTTGATGTTTTTTGATAATTCCATTTGTATTTGGTCGTAAAATGATAATGCTACTCTCATATCGTCTACATTTAACAGTCTCGATCTTTTATTCTTTTTTATGTTGGTTAATACTGAAACTCCGAATTCACACAAATAATATGTAGAAACTTGCAATAATATTTTTAAAGCTTTTTTTGGTCATCATGGGATAATCGCATCTAATGTTAATCCAAAATGAATTAATTGACCCTTCCGAATATTTTAAAATTAAATCTCGATTATTGGAAAGCGAAATTAGTTCTTCTTCATTCAAAGTTAATTCAAATACAGAAGTATTTATTATCGTTAATGGATTACGAACCCAATCAAATTTTTTTTATATCTAAATTTGGGAACCAGATATAATTCTCTTCTCTAATGTTATCAAATAGTAAATAACAATTCTACGAATAATTTTATTAAAATCTTTTGGAACTGACTCAAACCTTTCCAAATTGCCTTCCTGAGCTTTATTCATCCGTAAAGTTATTTGTTTTTGGAATTTCACCAGTTTATCCGTTGAGTTTAATATACAGGGTGTTTATAAAGTCCCGGACCCATTTTGATGTTTAATAACTCATAAAATAATGAAGATATAAACAAACTTATGGAATTTATTGATGGAATAACTTATATATTTCCCTTTTCAGGTTTGAATATCTTTACTTTTGTAAATATCGTCTGCGCGGGGGGTTAATTTCAGATAATTTCATTTTCCAGTCTAAATATTTGCACTTTTCTAAATATCGTCTGCTTATTAATTGCAATTTTCTCTCTTTTGTTTTTGGCAACTATTGCAATGTTATGTTTACTTTTGATGTGTTTGCTGTAGTACTTTTGTATGTGATGTAAAGGACAACGTTTACAGGAGGAGAGTGTCGAACATTGATGACCTAAAAGCCAGAATTACAACCGCAATAGCCTCTGTGGATGCCGACATGCTTGCCGGTACCTGGCGTGAAATTGAATTTCGACTTGATATTATGCGTGCGACAAAGGGGGCACACGTGGAAGTTCATTGACAAGGGTCATGAAACGTTTTGAGTCTATCTAACCATTTATGTTATTAATTTTAATCTACCTTTATTATTTTATGAGTTATTAAACATCAAAATGGGTCCGGGACTTTATAAACACCCTGTATTTTCTTTCGGCCCTTGCATACTTGAATTTATGTTATTATAACAAAAATCACTGATAAGTAAGCTAGTCTACCATCTCCACCAATCAAAATTATATTCTCAATTTAAATTATATACTGAACATGCGCGAAAATGCTCCGAAATGAGCTTTCCTTCGGACCACTAAAATCGCCTTGGATACCACAATTGGCACGTTTATGAATATCTTAAAAACCGAATTTCGTCAATTCTCATGTGTACCGTATACTAGGATTAAACCCATTATAATTTTTACTATATACATTTGTAAAATTTGGCGGCACAGTACTTGAGAGTCACTGGTGTAGATAATTCAAATGTTTTCCAGGACTGTCCGTTCGAGACCACTGAATTAAACTACGAAAACGCGAAGTAGAAATTGAAAATAATTCTGCTTTGTTTTCTACTTTAAAATGATTGTGAAATCATAAGCACATTTTTCTGGGACTTTATAGTAAATTCATTTTAATAGATCGAAGTTTCGTTTTGTATATTTACATAAATAAATGTGTCTTAAAAATTTAAAAAAATTTAGTGTCAAAGCATCTTCCCAAATTTAATATTTTAGGATTTAGTACAGATATAACAATCTGCTGTTATATTCTTTTTCATGTTCTGAAATGTAACGAAAAATTTATGAATCTCTTTCAAATTTCAAAGCACTTTTAAAGCTCCGTTTTATTTTCTAGCGCAACTATCCTTTCACTCCTTGATGGAATGATTAAAGGAAAAGTACTTGTTCGTCGCTACTGCTGTCACTTCTTCATGTAACCAAGACCACCTGTATTTGATTGGCCCAATTATTTTATCTTTAACAGCAAAGCTATTTCCGGCCGCTGGTTAAATCCTTTTGTCTTGCTTCTAGTTTCCCGTAGGGTAATCGGTTTCTTGTTTCATTCTTGTTTCCGGAGGATTCCTTATCTCAAACTTAGTTACTTTTTCTCACCCAAATTGAATCCTCAACCTTTTAATGGGGATTATTCTTAAAGATGAGAAGTAATCCGATCATCATCATTTTTGTCTCCAGACGAACTTCTTGATGGCTAATGTTCAAATATATTTGAAAAAATGCTCATTTAGACTACATTTTTATTTAAAGCTGTTAAAGAATGAGAAATATCCGCCCGTTAAAAGATGCAAAGAAAAGAAAGAAATTGTAACATATTCAGTTTTCTGTGTACTTGAATATTTCTAGATTTAATCTTTTCATTACTTAATGCATTTATAAGTCCATAAGTAACATAATATCTTTAGCTATTCGGATAAAACGGTGATTTTGAATGAATTGTACATCGCATTACATTTAAGCAAAACACAGCATTTTAATCCACTGCTGCATAGGGCGCTTTGGATGCCCCTCTCGTTATGGTGATCAGCAAAGCCAGCCGTCATATCGCTGGACCTGGGTTCGAATCCTAGGCGAATAAGACATGAATGCTTGTAAATGTATAATATCTTTGCTCCATGGATGCATTTAAAATCCACTCAGCCGAAATTTACCTCTGTTAGCTGTTAGGACAGCAGAGGTACGAGGCCCTTGAATTCTGTTCCAAGGCGTTCTCGATTAAATGAGAGATGGTTAAAACTCGTGGTGTCACCTGTTAAGTATCCACTGCAAGGCCAATGACAAGCACTAACAACCTTTTCCCTCTTGGCCATGATGAATTTCTCTCATCTGAAACAGACCATGAAAATAAGTAATAACAGCAGCATACGGTACTCTTAATGGAGGAAGCTGGCATGTTGTTGGGTATAGTTTTGAATCTCGGGTAACATCTGAATGTTTGTAATTATCGTATCTGATGAAATAAAGATGCCTGAAATCTATCAATGTGGCAAGTCCTTTAACTATCATCCACCAGTTTTCTGAAGTTCTTCTTACGTGGCCGCAGGCCACGAAAAGCGGGTTCTTGAGCGGGAGTACATCAAATTAAGAACATAGTATTTACGATAGCATATAAGTGATACGATGGACAACAGTCTAGTTTAAATAATGAGACATTGAAGGAGTTTTCAACAATCAGAGCGTTAAACAGGAGTAAGTCGTCAAGGAGTTTCAATTAGGAGTCTAAAACGCATGGTCGAGAGAAGACAAGGGACAAAGGACAGTTCTCAGGTGGTCAGCCATCCAAATCATGACCGCACGCCGTGCTGCTGGAAAAAGATGTTAACTGTTGAAGCAGGGTCTAAGTCCCTTCAACCATTGTTTGTGCCTGCTAACTTCAGATGGAAATAGTGAAATATTCTGGCCAGAGCAGGTCTAGTTTGGGAAAAAAGAAATAATACATAATTACGTCGCATTAAAAAAAGAAGCAGTGCTAAATTAACCATTAAGCAATATAAGCACGTGCTTAGGGCATCAAGGAAAGCGAGCACATCAAAAATGTCCTTAGGTAATCAGGAAAGGAAACACCAAAAAATTCACATTGCTGGTTCTACCATACAATGCATGGTCCAGCTAAACAAAAACCGAGGGAGAAAAGGAATGAAGAAAAATCTGCCCTAAATATATGTGGGGGAACCAAACATTTTTTAAGTACTTAAAGCCTGTGAAAGCCTTGTACGGCTCTAAAATTTAGAGCCATACAAGAGGTACGCGTTTCAAAGTTAATAGAAGCATTTTTTAGCTCATCATAGTGGTTCGATAAAAGCTTAACGAATTTGGAAATATTATTTGTATCAAAATTTTTTTTTATCTCTCTAAGTCAAGTCATTGTTCAGAAGTGAATTTACTCAAACTAACTTTATCGGCTTAGAAGCTATAATAAGTGGAATATCATCAGAATGGCAGTCCAAAATGTATAGTAGTTAGGAAGCCTACTGCGATACCGAAAGGCCCGAGTTCGAATTCCGGAAAAGGCATGGATATTTGTAAATGTATAGTGTCTGTGCGGTATGGGGAACTCTGAATATGCTGCGAGCCGGAAGTCCTCTCGAGAGGTTGATGGAAGGAGAAGATCTTACTGTCACCTGTATGGTGTCGTACTGTCACCTGTAAGTCGTACTGTCACCTGTATGGTGCTTTTGTCAACGACAGGCTCAATCTTGCTCTCCTTGCCTCGATGAATTTTGTTCTGATGTTACTGTCAAATAAGTGAGATAAGTCACATCAGAATTTGTCTGGAGAGATTTCTTTTCTGAGTTGATTGTCTATGCGAGTGGAATTAGTTGCATCAGCATAGATAACTACAAGGCAAATCTGGGATTTTTTAGAAAACTTCTTAAAATGTTGGCAACCACAACACGAACTCACATGTTGCCCAGGCAGTTGCAGCAGGGACAAGTTCTGTTTGGAGCTTTGAATAAAAAAGATTAACTTTGGTTTACACTGTATTTGTATATTTTAAAACTTTTTTTGTTCCAAATGTTTATTGAAAATAATTTGCAAGTTCATGAAAATAAGGAATGGATAGGGGATCATGGCTCTTACAATCCTTGAATAATACACATATTTAATTTCCCATATTCGATGATATATATATATATAATATTAAAAAAAAAAAAAAAATTAAAAATATGCCTAGCATTTTCGCGCAGTAACAGTTTTCGTCTTTATGAAAAAATAGTTCTAAATTTCTTACTTTATGTCTTTACTTTATGTTATAGATAGATATATCCACTCTGTTACCTGGCTCGGGCTAGAGCTTACTTTTTTATTCCTATATGTTGGTAAATTGTGAATTTTTTGCTTTAAAAGTGATTGAATTATGTAGTTTACATGTTCCGGTTAAGGCAGTGCTTCTCAAATTTTCAATATTTGCGACTCAATTTTCAACCATAATTTTCATCGCGCCCCCCCAACCATTCAATAATAATGTATTGAATGCAATAATAATATACTTTGACACTAAAGCTACAATGCGACCTTAATTATAAACCGTGCAAATTATCAAGATAAGTATTAAATTTTGTATATGTTACTTTTAAGTAATAGATATTTTAAGTTACTTTTAAGTAATAGATAAGCATTATGTTACTTTTAAGTAATAGATAAGCATTATGTTACTTTTTCTTTCTAATTTTATAATTGGAACAGGTTGTAAAATAAATCTTACTATTTCGTATACTATTACCTACGTTTACTATTCGTATACTATACATCCTACCTTTGTAAAACCGGATTTTCTGCGATGGCTACTCTGTAGACAAAATATAGATCTCGGTTAAATATAGAAAAAGAAATTAGAATGCCAGTTTCTAATATTAAACCTTTCCTTTAAATAACTTTGCAATGGAAGACAAGCCCATTGGAGTCACTAATAATTATTAAACGTGTACTTAATTTAGTATTGATAAATTAATTATCAAATACATTGGTACATTTATAAGTACATTTTATCAGTGTAAATGTATATTTTTTTATTATGTCAGAATGTATTTTGTTTTGCTTCCTTTCAGCAAATTAATAATTTTTAAAATAATCTTTTATTTTCAATTTTTAGATATGCTTGCGCTCCCCCCCACGCACGGAGGGTTATCGCACCCCCCAGTAAATATAACCCTTTTAAGGTTTTTATGCCTTTACTTAATCTGCGTGAAAATGTTGTAGAATTATCAACAATTTAAAACTTTGTGGCTAATTAAGCCTAACGAATCGTCATTTGCTTACATTTGAAACTCAGTAGAATAGTGAATTAACTCAGTTTCTTCACCTTGAACGCCTTTTTGCCGAGTGGGACCAACAGTAAACTTTTAGTTTTGTGCAGCAAAAAAATCTGCCTTCTTTCCCGCTAGCCTAATTGCTTTTCTTTTTTTTCGTAGAAATTCTAATTTTGATTGCATAAATTGATTTTTTTTAAACTATTTTAACTGTGTGTGGTGTTTTATATTTTTCTGTATTTTACAACTTTTGATGAAAATGCATTTTTATGTAAAAATACTTTGCCGCGGAGTGAGAACTGAATTAATTGAATGAGAAATGTATCCCTAATGAAATTCGAGGAAATAAGTTTAAATTAAATCCAGCAAAAAATGTGTATAATTTAATCTGCGATAAATGGAAATGTGATGTACACATCAGATTTTTTAAATTCATGATTAAGCTTGCGTAAAAAAATGAAAAAATTTTAAGCGTTTTAAATCTTAATAATGGAAAATTTTTCGCGTCTATACAGTTTAAATGAGGAAGACAAATTTGCGGTAAAAAATTCCTGTGTTTAGATGGTTGATAAAATATTCCTGGTTAAAAAATTCTAAATGACATTCGTATTTGACATATTAAAATTTAGAAGAAATATTCTTAATATCAAAAGTTAAATCTAGGTGCAATAAAATTGAGCTTGTGTCATACATTCTTTCAATATATCATACCGAAAAGTTGATTTGGCAACACTCCGTTGACGTTAAACATCTGCAGTAGCAATGACGTGAGAAGCATAGATCAGAATTGACCTAATTGTAGCCGATCACCTCTGTCTTTCTTAATCTCGTTGAAAAGGCGCGAAAAAAAACCTGTCCTGAAGTTACTTTGAGTACTGAAACTTCAATTCGTTAGCAGCTGCTAAACAGAAATGGCTTCTTCAATTCAAAAACAGTTGGAGGTCCATTTCAACCGTTAATAATTAGTTTCCCGAAAAGCAATGTCTTTGAGTTTCTTGCGGTGGGGACGATCTAGTTGTTCTTTGGGGACGATTCAGTTGTTCTTTATTTGAAATACAAACTAAGAGCTCTTTTCTTAAGATCGGGGTTAGTTCTCAGGGGAAACTCTTTAACTCTTTGTCCTTGCGCTTCCAAGAACAGCAAATTTTGCAGAAGAATCCAGAGGGGAGAGCTTCCTTCTCTCTTCCGACCCTTCCCCTACCGAAAAGTTTTTCTATTTCCTGCTGGAAGAGGGGTTATATTTACTGGGGGGAAGGGAAGTTTTCAGTGGGACCTGCTCATAGAGGTCAAGGTTAAACGGAGACTGTTTTCTTCACAGGAGATGAAATCACGATGGGCTACTTCTCCAGTGATATTTTGCTCGAAAGCGCATGAAATGTTCGAATCCCCCCCTCCAGAAATATACATCAGACACAGTATGCCCTCCCCCATTCCAGATTGGTTGTTTTTTCGGTGGGTCGTTCAACTTTGAGCTCTTGTTTTTTATCCACTGGCCGCACTCCGAACCCCTCGAAAAATCTGTTGATAAAAAAGAAGTTACGGCCTTGTTTTGGAAGCCGAAAACTTTGGCAGTTTGGGAGATTACGAGCGTTACCTCTCGATGCACTAAGGGCTTTCGCCCAGGATTGTTTACTGTTGTTAAGTGGCTTAGTTTCAAGTTTGCGTTTCGGTACATTATCGTAAAATGCAAAGAACAAATTTGGAAAAACGCGACTTCGTTTGTGTTGCTTCCTTATTGGTTCCTTCTGATATATGTAATCCCCCCCTTTGTAATTTCCACTGTATTTCATACGATAATAGTCACAATGCTATGATTATATTTAATTTCAAGCTTAAAGCAAATAAGTTTTTCTCAGAAGTTCAGTTTATTAATTAATTAATTTATTTCCTAATGAATTTAATGCCGAAGCTATGAGGATAGTCATCCAATTAAGTATTAAGGCTATGGTAAAAAGACAGAATGACAGTGAAGTAATAATCCGTTAACCAACGCATTTTTAATTTTTTTTTTTTTCAATGGTAACTAAATTTCACAGATTTTTAATTCATTAGGGATGTGTTCAAAAAAATAAACTTGAGAACAAAATACAACCAGTCCGCCAGTAAAACAGCAGGAAAATTTAAAAAGTAGCCATTTTGTTCATAAAACATTTATTATCAGAATTTTTGTTAGAGATTTGAATTGGGTATGTGCCATTTTCCTTTTCAAAAAGTAACGCCGCTCAAGTGAGAGCCATTTCTGTATGCAAACATTCTTCTAATCTTGATCTAAAGTTTTCTGTTACTCGACGAAGCAGGTCAGTTGGAATCCGTGCAATTTCTGTTTTGAATTCCGGGTGGTTTTCAGTCGATCAGTAAAAACTCAGCTTTTCAGAAATCCCCGAAGAAAGAAAGTCGTAAGCGAACTAATCTGAAAATCTTGCGAACTATGAGATATCGCCATATTTGGATGTGAGTCCGTCCGGGAAGAGTTTTCAAAGCAGCCATGGATACACAAGGAGTATGACTTGTGACTCCATCCTGCTAGCAAAAATTAAGTTTCGGAAACCTAGGGAGCTGTTGCATCAAAAATGCTCTGACTATGTGTGCGTTGGGGTCCGTATTAATTCTTTAAAGGCCAAAACGCCGATGCAGCCTTTCATTCAAACGACCACAACCGCCCGAAACGGCCGAGATTGAATGTTGTTTTCTTTCCCCACCCTAAGGTGTGCAGTTTCCCAAATGCATTTCATCAGTTTATTGCAGACAGCTTCTTCTTAAAGGCTAGGGGAGACTTCTTTGTTAGGAAGTAGAAAGAATGTCGTTTTAAATCTTTATACCTTTTTGTGCGTTAGTGGACGGGGAGGGGAAGAAACGGACAGGATGGTTAATGGACAGGGATGGGCGTTTCGATATTTTAAGCATGCAAATTAACCAAGGTTTCGGTTTTATAAGGGTTAATAGGTATAGCGTTTTCTCCAAAATCTTGGAGAAAATATGTCCCAATAATGCCAGATGATGAAAGTGCACACCATACAATGCAATGCAATGCAATGCAATGCAATGGCCATGCAATGGCTTTTCGTGCAACTCACCTAGGCTTTCACCATTCCAGTATCAACATATTCCAAGTCATGAAGTTACCATTCTTTTAAAACGATTTTATGTGGAAAGTACACTGTACGGACCAGTGCTCCATCGGCATTAAATGTCAAACAGTAATCCAACACCACCAGGCCCTCTCGTGAGCAGAAAATAAACTATTGGACTTTTAAAATTGCTTGCTTCACTGGCGAATCCCATATATTCTATAATTTAAAATGCGTTTTGTCCCAAAAAAATTTCGAAATTTTTATTGTTGTAGCAACATAGTCTCTTACAATTCGAGTTTCATTGTTTATTTTATTGAAAGATACAATACCAAAAAGAAAGGAGGATAGACGTTAAGTTAATAAAGTGCATAATATGCATGCATTTTTTATTTATTTATTTTTTTCTCTTTAATTTGGTAAATCTTTTAACTTTAGATTTGGATGCTTCTTTAAATTTTAAATTAGGATATCTGCAAAATAATATCTAAAAGTATCACTTTAGGAGCACGAAGGTTGCTGATGATCTACCACAAAGAAATAGATGACAACAATAGCATCGTTTTTCAAAAGTCTCTTAAAAAGTTAGACGTTATTGAAATTTTTGTTTTAAGATGAAATACATATGCTTTCACTGCGAACTCCTTAATGCTTTATTGCTGCACCAGTGGATACAATATTTCAGAAAATTTAGCCTAAGCTTTTTTTTTCCCTCTCCACTACATTAGTTACTACTCATCTTTATAATTAATTCTTAATTTTATTAATATAACGATACCAGGGGAAGTACCCGATGCCAGTTAAGTTAGATTGATAGTAATGTATCTAACAACAGAGAGAATGATACCACTGCAATCCTTCCCTAATAACGATGCAAAAGATACCATTCATAGTCATACATTTTACAGTGTAATGCAATATGGAACCCACATAAAAAATTTCGACAGCAAAATAAACTAATTCTGTCTCATTATATCAGCAACAATGACATTCAGTTTTTAATGATTTTCGTCTTTCTAATCAAATGGTCGTAAAAGCTCAAGTTCCATCCAATATTTCACTTATATTCCATTTTAGTCGGTTAAATGAGGCAAAAAATTGATCATAATTGATCAGAAATCAATAACGCCGAACAAACAAACAAACACACAAACAGACATTCTTCTTTATATGTACGGATTTCGTAAAACTTACAAATTTTTTATTAACAAACTGTACGATTTGAAAGCGAGCAATAGGAACTCTTTTCGAATTATCTCCCACACGCGACACCATTGCCATTCGGAAAAATTAGTGCGAAAATTAGCGCTTTCAGAGTTTTTAATTAATATTTCTCTGATTAAAACCGTACGAAGGTGGGAACTGTCGAAATGGCTTCCTACGAAATTTTGGAAACGGGAATAATGTATTTAATTTTTGCCAATTTTTTTTATTTCATCGTAAAACTTTGAAATGTTTTATTAACAAACTCTAGGATTCAAAAGCCAGCAGTGGCAACAACATTCGAAATATAGCAGATTTTCATCTCCAGCTTGCGAGGCTATTGCCACTCAGAAAAATGAAGGCGAAAATGATCGTTTTCCCGAGTTTTTAATTAATATCTCTGATTTTAGACATTTTTTTTTTTGGAAAAAAGTGGACATCGGCATTTTCCAGGACCCAGAAAAGAATTGTAGAAAGTTTGGTAACGATAGCTATAGTAGTGACTGAATTATTAGAGGTCAACCAAACACACAGACTTTTTTCTTTATATATATAGTTTAATTAATAAGCCGATATGCCACGTTTCTGCTTCCGTTTTTAGCTTAAAGATTTCATTCATCTTTAGTAGTATAAATACATTATGCAAATTAGTAACTGGTATCATTGGTAGCCGAGACGACCATCCCCGTGGTAAACCAAAATCGTTTGCAAGCTTGGGTGGTCGTTTTAGAGAGTATTCTGTGCATTTATTTCATTGATATATGTATGAAAAAGCTAAATTTACCAACTTCCTTAAACTCGGTGGAACGGAGTTTAGATACATCAGGGTGGCTAGGCACAGTGCCTTGGCCCTTTTATAACAAGTTTCTAAATTGTGCAGAAAATAACTCATGATACATTTATTTAATTATAAACATATAAACATTAGCACTTAAAGAGTAAATACGAAATGCAAAATGCAATGGTGAGGAACAGAATATAAATGATACAAAACAGTGGAAGAAAAACTCAAGACATCGACACACAAAAGCAATAATAAAGAATAAAGTAAGCAAAAGTACATTAAATTTCAGTAATTAAAACTTCGGTTTAAAAACAGCCATAGGTTTACTTTTGTTAGTAACATCTTTAAAATCATAATTATACATTCTGAGTTCAATATTATTACGTTTTTTTAATTTTAAATGGAAGTTTCTTGCCAGATAATAACAAAACATTCTGAACTGAACAATATTTAGCTCTTTTGTGAATTGTATTGTTCCTGATATACCGGGGGGAGTTCCTGATCTGCCTCAGAACGCAGCTTTGAGCAGTTTGTAATTGTTTTGTATTAGATTTACAAGAGTAAGCCCAGACTGGACAGCCATAGCATAACATAGGACGCAAAATAGATTTATAACCGAGTAATTTGTTACCGATGGATAAAATACTGTTTCAATCAATTAGGAGGTTCAGCTGGCTTTACGCACTCGAAACTTATGTATATAGTTCGACCGCCTCAACCGCGACCATGAGCGCAAACACGTATGCGCCATTCGGACCGAATTATTCTCAAAATAGGGTGGATGAATAGAGACTTTTTCCCCCTCCATTCTCTCTTTGCGGAGAAGAGAAGACTTTCACCTCGCAGCGAGTAATAACGCCCCTTTTGGACGAGTTTATGTGTTTTGGCAGAATGCCAGCCAGGGTTGCGTTTGAGACGGTCGAACTATAATAGGATGTATTTGTGCAGACCACGTGAGAGAATTTGTGAGGATCACCCCAAGATAAGTGACTTTCTTGGCCCATGATAGGGTTATGCCATAAAATTGCAAGCTCATACCAATGTTCTTTTTGTGTATGAATAGGATAGCAATGGGTTTGTCTAAGTTAACTTGTATTGTCCATTTTTTGAGCCAGGTCTCCAATACGTGTATATGATTCTGAAGATGCTAAATGACTGGACTAAGAAATGCATTTTGGTAAGTATCTCTATACCATCAGCACACATTGCTAGTGAAGTGTTGGGTATGTGAGAAATGTCTTTCATATAAATGTTAAATAATGTGGGCCCTAATAGAAACCCCTGTGGAAAGCTTGCTAACACAGCTCGACGGGTGGAGTAAGTGTCTGAAATGTGAACAACAAAATGCCCACCTGTTGTATGTGTGTATGTCTAATGTTGTATGTGGATTTTTTTAAGTATTTGACTTTATCAACATATTTCTTTCATTGTGTTATTAATTTTGAAAAGTTCATTTATAATAACAATTGCATAATAGACTCATATCTATGTCTTGGAAGGCCTTGTTTGCCACTGTATCTTTTGCTTTGAAAAATAAATGCTTGGAGGCAGAGGCTATAATCCATGTGAGGCAGGCGATTTAGTCATCCAGGTAATGGAGCCTCTGTTCTCTGGTACACCTGTAATGTGATGTAAGGGTTTGTTCCATGTGTGTAATGAAACTTGGGATACCAACCTTGTGTATTGTGTAAATAATTGCGTCCATCCAAACACGATCGAAAGTTTTGGTTACATCTATGAACAGCTCCAGTAAATTCACTGTTCTGTAAGCCCTGCAAGATGTATTCCACCACTCACTAGGGCTGAAAAGATGGGAAAAGATTCTTACGAAATCCAAGTTGATGAGAATTGAGGAAGCTGTTGGCTTCCAGGTGATCTCTGATTCTTGTGAGAATAACAGCCTCTAGAAGTTTACTCAAGCAGTGTAACAGGCTGATTGGTCTCTACGATCCTGGTTCGGCGGCTGATTTAGTAGGCTTCAAGATCTCTGATTTAAGCAGCCAGTTCTTATAGAAGCCAAGACAAAATGCTTTTGCTTGGAAAAACTACGCGGAAAGAACTTCGTAACGAACGACTAGACTACATATACTTTGCTTAACATCCTTTGATGTCAGATTCATTGTCACTGAATCAGTACCCATCGCAAAATTGCACCGGATAATGCTTCTTATAGAAAGGTGCTCCTAAAGCCACAATTTCTTCCTTCGTTTCCCTCACCCCCTTTTTTTTTCCTGAAACATTTCTAAACCATGGAATTTCTGTCGTTCAAAGTACTTGTGTTAGCTGAACAATAACTGTTCCTACAAAAATACCGCTTTAAAGCTGGCATTCTGAAAACTATTAAACCAAGGATGTCAAACTCGCGGCCCGCGGGCCCCATGCAGCCCACAAGTAATATTTTATGCGGCTCGGCCAATATATCGGCAAATAATAATATATAATAATAAAATAACATATCGACGAAGAAAAAAATGAAATGTTTACTGCTAAGTAATTAACGATAATTTATTCAGTGTTGTTAGATTACTCACAGCGAGCTGACACACACAAAGACAGCTGCGTTGGAAGGTTAAAAATAGAACAGCGCCTGCATTTAATATCTAATAAATAAATATCTCGTAATTGCTGTTGCCATCCACAAAAATCCAGATATTTATAGATGTTTCCAGTATATTCGAAAAATTAATTTTAAAGCTTATAAAAGCCGAGAACAAACAACTCATATCAGTAGTAGCTGTAGTTCTAGCGAACTGTTTGTTTACTTGATGCTGTGATTGATTTGTAGCGATTTCGCTGTGAGATAGAATTAGTTTCTCTGTTTTGAATTGATTTTTGCTAAACGTTTGACATTTTGTGATATTGTTAGAATATTTTTGAAAAAATATTTCAGCATTTTGATTTATCTCTTGTGGAAAGAATAAACTTTTGTTAACTTTTTAACGTTCACCGTGTTTATTCCAGCCCTTTGTATTCAGTATGTCTATATCAAAACCAAGTGGTAGTAAAATTAAACGAAAAATCGCTGACGAACATAGAATATTCCAAGTAAAATGGGAATTAGAATATTTTTGCTGTGAAATAAAAGATAAAATAATCTGCTTGATATGTAATAATACTATTAATGTACCAAAGTTATATAATATTAA
>KK120002.1:672039-689277 GCA_000611955.2 Stegodyphus mimosarum
CTACATCGTAGACACTAATGTCGATATAAATTACTATAAACATTGTTACACATGTAAAATAAATATTCCATCTGTTTTTCTGCCACAAGATTCCGCCAGGTGAAAGGTTTTACCTTTGTCCTCGCACCACTTTACAACATCACTTAAGACGTCATCATCTGAAAAAAAATGTTTTCCACAGTTTTTACTTCAGTCAAAAAACGTCTATGTACTTGCGCAAAGAAAAAAAAAGGGGGGGAACAGTTCTATATCTCCCGTTCTACTCGGCCGATTGAGGAAATTCATATTGCGTTTTTCATGTCTGGAAAACGCGACTAAAGGTAGAAAACGCGAAAAAGGGTATGTATTAGATTTATATATAGCATTGCTTTAATATAAATATTTTGACACAAAATCGCACTTTTCCTGAAATAATATGCCAATTTTTTCCCCCATATTTCCATTCTACAACTCAAATTATGTCAAACTACCAAGTTTTGTAAAAATTGCAACAGTAGTTTTTAAAAAATTAGCTCTCAACATTTTAGCTCCTAAATGTTAATTGAATTTAGTATATATTTATTAATCTCTCTCTCTTTTTTTTTTTTTAACTCATTTGATTCTTCCTTTCACATTTCGAAATGTGGGTTCATGCCAAATGAAATTCGCTCATTTTTTATGATTTATTTGTAAAATTTGTATTTTTAAATAATTTTTTAAAATTTTTCGAAAAGACTTTTGAATTATAACATATGAAATTTCTGCCATCGTCTTGAAGAAGATGTATTTATTTCTAAGCATACCTGCAAAAAATTAGACTTTTTTTATTCAAAATTTCCAAAGATATACGTGAATTTATATTTTGGCGTGTTTTGAAATTTGGCGTATTTATTATAAGCGATAGTAACGAAAATGTGGTTTGCGCACTCTGTTAAAATTATTTAAAAGTATGAACGATGACTGTTTTCCCCACTCGTGGACAATTTAAAAAAAAGGAAAGGAAAATAGGTTGCCATAAATTAAGAAGATCGCCAAGTAAACTGTTCTTGGCGCATACTGAAAAAAAAGGCGCCAAGGTAAATTTTTGAATTTCTCCGTAAATTTCGCACCAAATTTTTAAAAATAATTAATAATTAGGCATAATCTGAGCCGTAGAATCAAAATAGCGAAAAAAATTGACGTGCCATATCAGAAAAAATCCGATTTTGTGTCAAAAAACCTATGTCAGAATAATGCTTCAAAATATCTATGCTAGACTAAAGCTATATATAAATCTAATATATATCCTAAGTAGTTCTTTCGTGATATGGAAAACGCAATTTGAATTTCGTCAATCGGGGCAGTAAAGCGGGAGATTAATGTCTGCATAACTTCGATTCCAGGTGTAGAAGTAGTGTTAGCTCAGGAGGACTCGGACGCAAGGTCCAACTACTCCTCGAAACTGATTGGTTATTACGAAATATTGTAGGTTCCGAATAATTGTTGATGGTAGGAGTTACTTGAGAATTAAATAAAATGTTACAACATTGTTCCGAGCATAAAATTTAACAGATGTTGATAAGCCACTTAGATATTAGATTAAGTTATTTTTGGCATGATTTCGAAATTTTTAAATGTATTCGATTTGGGGTACGGCAATATGCTCAGACAACCCATCTGTTTAACGCAATTTACATCACACAAGAGAGTAAAAAAATCTTGGAAAATGATCTGAACAGTAAATTCTAATTTCTTTCTCTGCAATGATACCACCTTTTGTTAATTAAGTCCCACAGGTCTTGTAACAAGTTTGCACTGCCTCTAGATAAGACTTAATACCCATCATAATGGCTACTTCCTTCCTGTCTTTTAACCAGATGCTAACCACGTGCAAACTTCAAACATGCACAGCAGGGATTATCTTCCTCAAAAGGCTGTGTAAGTAACTAAGAAGTTAACATTAGAGGTTTTTGTGACAATTCTAAATGGCAGCTTTTGAGAAACGGTAGCATTGTGAAAATTTCTTTTGTTCAGAAACAAAAAATATGATGTGTACACATGACTTCCTTGTACAAAATATTAAATTATACGCACTTTTTTCCTGCATTTCATTTAAACTTATTGGATTGAATGAAATCTGCTTCGTCGATAGCGCATAAACCACAATAGAATAAATGCACTTTTTAAATTTAACCCTATTTATTTACCGTAGCGACAGTCTGGAGCTAGGTTCACTTAAGAGCGTTACATCTCATTCATTTTATAAATCAGAATGCACAAAAATTTTGTATACCACCTGAAGAATTACCTAATCATTGCCACATGTTCTATGCAATTATTATCATAAATGTAAAACGATGTACAAAAGAAATTAAATAACAACAAAAAAAGTTTTTCTCGGACGATTCAGAATTTCTCATTCAATTAATTCAGTTCTCACTTGTCGACAAGGCAAAAATGCATAAAAACTCAGCACATCTACATGTTATAGCAGTCCTATGTACAAAATTTCAACGCTCTGAGGCTACTCGTTTTTGAGTTATGCGAGATACATACATACCTATGTACGTACGTACACACATGCATAGACAGCATGAAAAAGCTCTCTTCTGATTCCATTTTAAATCAGTTTTATAATTCATTTGTGGAAATACAGTCCGTTATTCTGTCCTTACGGATGTCACGCAAAAACATCGTTAAATTGCATTCGATAGTGGTCAAAACGGATATTTTCGTTCAAATATGATACCCGAAATTTTTCGTGATTACAATACTTCCTTTACTTCGTATCAGGAAGTATAATAGAAACAGACAACACTTAGTAATAGAAACAGACAATCTACATCTCTTAGAGACAGCTTTTTATAATTATTCCTTCTGAAATTTAATTAAACTCCAAACAAATTTTTATTTTCCGGAAAAAAAGCATAATATTTTTTGAATGACTTCGAGACCAAGATGTTAATGATCGCGTAGTTATTTTTTCATTTTTTTTAAAGAAATAAGCACAGAATGCAATTCTTAACTTGTTTCTATGTAAGGTTTAAGAAATTAAATTTTATTACGCTTAGCAAAAAAACAGAGAGAAATGGATAAAAAAAAAAAACAAAAAAAAAAAACTATCAATAAAATGAAATCCTTAAATAAAGTTATTCATATTTTTAAAATACGGTTACAGATGGCGCTCAGATTCCAATTTTTTGCTTTCCCTAAGGTGTGAAAACGGTGGTATTCATGATCATTTTCAGAGGATGAAATATGCTTTTATAATATATAGTGCTCATATAAGAGAAGATACTTTTTTTTTGTTGTTGTTTAATTTCTTTTGTAAAACGATGTACAAAAGAAATTTAAAAAAAAAAAACGGTTAAATAAACGTTTCTACAGCTTGCTATACAGCAATATACGTACAACGAAAAGAAAAAACAAATCATGTAAAGTTAAAACTCACTTATTTCCTTGAAATGTACACTGAGGCATCGTCTTAGGGCATGCCTGTAAATAAATTTGATAGTATGAAAAAAGGAATTATTATTTTGTAACTCTTATTTTATAATAAAACCCTTATTAATTACTTTAAATATACAGCTTTGCAATCAATCAATAGTTTTATTTAGAATCATAAATCTAAATGAAAATTAACTGCACGCTATCATGTCAATTTTCTTCCTCTGCATGCTGTTAAATATTAGCATTATTAACGAAATAATGCATTTTACAAAGTTAAGTGGAGAAACGTTTATCCTCCTGTTTCCCCGTAAGTAGAAAGAGCGGAGCAGTTCTTCCCTACCTGCATGCTGTGTGCTTATATCATCAGTAGGAAGTATTTCTTCTTAACAATAAATTTGACACAATTTACTATCGTGCATTTATTATTACGCAAAGTCGAGTTTTCTGCTTCGAAGTTTGCACCATACTGTACATTAATGTTAAAGCTGGCTCATTTTTTAAAAGTGTTTATTCATAGTTCTGGGGTTTCTTTCGAAAGTCCGTATGATAATGAAGCATTTTTCCCTTTTCCCCCCCCCGTCTTTCTTCCCTCAGTCCAAAGGGGCATTTTGCCCAGAATCGTTTTCGCATTTTATTAATTTCGTTTTCGCATTTTGCGTCGATTCACTAAAAGCGTTGTTTCACTTTTCAAATTGTTGCCACCAAATCAAATATTATCTTCCTGCATTATATTTAAAGCAATTAAATAATGAAGAATCTGCATAAATGTATATATATTTCTCGCATTGTGATAAAACAACAGTGCCTATAGCCATCAAATTTTGAATAACGTAATCCTGTGAGTATGGGCATATTTAAGCCCAAATTTGAAATTTGGAATTTGTTTTATAATCGATTTCATATTTTGTAACACTTTAACGAATTTTTTATCATCAAACTCAAGGATTTCAAAGAGAGCAATGGCAACATTGTTCGGGAAAAAAAAAAAAAAAGTTTTATCTCCAGCGCGCGAGACTGTGTATCGAAAATTCTAAAGATATGCTCATTTTAAAATCATTTTTCGATATTGCTCTTGAACAGAACTTTATGATTTAAGCGCGAAGAACGTGATATTTAATAAATAAAGCAAACACACAAAATATTAAAAAAACGCCCCTTTGGACGTAAAATCTGAAACATTTTTTTTTTTTTTTTTTAAAAAAGAATTTTGAAGAATAACTGAAAATGAAGAAGACGACTTTTAAAACGCCAAATTCAACGCATGATTGGATTTTGATAGCCCTTCTGAAAAATAGTTGATGTGACACCACATGACTTACTTGTACGGGCTATTTATTGAATTATACAACATTTTTGCTGTATTTGATTTAAACCTGTTTCCTCGAATTTCATTAGAGATTTATTTCTCGTTCAATTTATTCAGTTCTCACTTCGCGACAAAGCAAAAATACATAAAAACTCAAAATATCTGTATTAAAAATTACGAAGTAAACTCTTATTTCCTTGAATAAATTCCAGAATGGATTAAGCAGGATTTAATTGGCAATAATAAAAGAGAGCGTTATATTTGTCGTCGCGATGCTTAGTTTCTCTAGCTTTGCAACAAATCCACTATTCTACTAAGAGTTTCAAATGTAAACAAATGGCGTCCATTCTACAACTATTGCATGCAGATTAACTAAGGGCATAAAATCCTTAACCGGAACAAAAGAACATAATTCAATCACTTTTAAAGCAAAACATACACAATTTACGAACATATGAGAATAGAAAAACAGAGCTAATTGAGCCGGGTAAATAGGTGAGTGTCCGTTTGGGGCGACAGATTGCAACAAAAAAGGGAGGTGCACAACTAAATGTTATAGTTGTCCCATATACAAATTTCAACGTTCTATGTCTAATGATTTTCCGAGTTATGCAAGATACGCACATATCTACGTGTACGCACAGACGTCACGAAAAAAAATCACTTATGAATCCATTTTCAATCCGTTTTGTAAAGCAGTAGTCCTTTATTCTGTCCGTACATACAGATATCACGAAAGGAAAAAAAAAAAAAAAGTCGGCTGAATGGATGGATTCGAAAGCGGTGAAAACAGGTATTTTCCTTGAAATATGATACTCGATATTTTTCGCGATTACGATACTTTCTTTATGCCTTACAAAGAAGTATTTTATTTATTAATTATTATTATTATTATTATTATTATTATTATTATTATTAAGTTGAATAAACATTTGTTCCAGCTAACAGTTCTTTTTAGAAATACATATTTGAACAAACCTTTTAATAATTTAAAATTTTTAATGTGATGTACGTAATTAAAATAATGACTCCGCATTTGGGCAACATTACGAAGATTTCATCGAATGCGACTTGAGGGGGGGGGGAAGTGGAGCAAAACAAGTTTAATCTTATTAATATTTAAAATTAATAAATCTTAAAGTTTCTCAATAATTAATGAAACTACAAAAAATGCTTGTCAAGGAATTAAAATCTAAACCGAGATGTTTGTTAACTTACAGAATAAAAAGAAATTTTTCCTTTAGCTGGATGAGAAACCAAATTAATTTTCCTAAGATAATGAGTAAAAATACCATTTTGAAGAACTTCTCGTAATAGAATTCTGATTAGATTGCAGATACATATTTTGTTCAATATCTAATTCTTTCATTGCAAACTAATGCATTGAAAATACTTTCATTTGCTGTAAAAAAAAAAAAAAAACACACACACACACACACATCGAAATGTAATCTCCCTCTTCTTTCTAGGCGCTGTTTTTCTTTGATATCAAATTGGGTCCTATTTATGTATATCTTTGTTTGTTTTTCGTATATTTAATCTAATGAAAAGGAAATTACATTACCCGCCCCCCAAAAAAATTTCCAAATTCCGATGTAAGATTTATCCTAAGTTTATTAACAGTTATTTTAAATTTTGTATCTTTCCTATCTTATTCTAATTTCAGCTTACAATTTCCTGCCCGAATGTAAATTCAGAAACGCAGTAAATGCAAATGAGTAAGTGTACTATTTAAGTCGACGTTTAACCAACTTCAAGAGAGAGAGTCTGATTTTCTGACTAGAGCGCGTTTGCCTTTGACTACATTTACTACTTCGGCCATACCTTAGGCCCTTGCTTGGTTTCGCCGATTAAATTAATATTTAGGGGCCAACTATTTAGATTGCTGATAGCTTCGGCTATACCTTTCAGACAGCTTAGTTAAGCTAGTTTAGTTTAATTTCATAGTTATTTAAGTGCAAGCCCGAGTGGTGGCTTTGTGTAAAGTTCCAAATAGGAACTGATCGTAAATATTCTGAAAAATAAAGAGTATTGAACCATTCTTAAGACTTACCTGATTATTCACACACTTGAACGATTATTTGCTTGTTAGTGTTCGTAGGGTTCTAAGTTAGAACTTTAGAATTAAATAAATAAAACCCCACACCATTATAAATACAATTAGTAAGCATTCAATTGCTCCACCTAATTTAAATTTAATGGCATGAATTTTTAAAAGGAATAAATTAATGTTCTTACAAAAGAATTTGAAATTTGTATTACTATTTTATTAAACCTGCCCCTCCCCAGACTCTATGCCAAAGAAAATTAGCGATACTCACAAAAACTGTACTTGATATGCAAGTTCTTTTCAAACGGTGCAGATGCAGATAATGCAATGTAGCATGAAAAACGAATAATGCAAATTATTTACTTTTAATACTTTTTACGTTTATTTATTTACTTTTCAGAGTGCACTGTGCACACACAGCACAAAAAAAAAAAAAAAGCACAGCTTTATATCTCCTGTTCTACTGGGCCGATTGATGAAATTTAACTTACGTTTTTCATGTTTCGAAAGCCCGATTTGGGATATATATTAGATTTATATATAGCATTGTATAACACACGCATTTAGACACAAAATCAGACTTTTACTGAAATAACATACTTTTTTTTTTCATATTTCGATTCTACGACATATAAAATTGTATTCTAATCTTCTACATTCGTCTTCGACAAAATACATATTTTTAAATTGTGGGTTACATGCACACCAAACACATTATTACGAAATGGCCAGCTGAGGTAAGACAGCTTCCCCGCAAAGCGGTTTTAGGGTTGCCAGAAAGAAGCAAGGAGGGGAAAGGTTGCCAAATTTCGCGTGAAATCGCCCATTTGGCGACAAAATGGGCATTCTAGAACATTCTAGAACGAAAGGGCGAACATACTAGAACGAAATCCTATCAGTGTTCCCGAGAGTGTTCTCGAAGGCAGGTCAAAAGCCGTATATACCCTGCCTGTACAGAGTAGAGTATCTTGAGAGTATCTGTAGTAAAGTTCAGTAGTGGTGTTTTGAGTTTAGAGATTAGCTTGAGAGCGATCGACCGAGTCGCACTTTAGTGCTTTGCCGTGAAGCTGTCTTTATCGTTGTAGCCTGAAGGTTGTGTTGCTGATTTTTTCAGCGTATTTATTGTAGCTTTTCGACGATTGTAAACGTGTCTTTGGAGCTCTCCTGTGTAATGCTGTCTTCGTCAAGTGTCGTCGTCAATCACTCCAAATCCACGAACTCGAAGAACACAACAATATATACCACCAAAAGCTGTGTAATTTTCTTATGGATCCATAGATATCGGATAAGTTGAGCATTACAAAGTTGCGTTCATCAAATATATGCAAAACATTGAACTCTTTTATACAAGGCTTTCTTCTGCTGCTGAAATTTCTTATCAAATTATAACTGCTTTATAAATAACATAAAAACCTTTGTAATCACATGTGCGCGTAAAGACTACTATAGGGAGTTATTAAAAATTTTGTATTATTATAGAAATAAACACTTTAAATAATAGCATGTAACAGAATGTATCCCAATCGAAATTACCTTAGAAAATCTTGTATGCTGAACACTGGCTTTTGAATTGTTTTGGTCTAGAAAACCCTATGAAACTTTGGTGACCAACTCTTGGTCTCGAAATCACAAACTTACATTAAGTTGGAATCCTCGGTGTAAACACTCCAAAGAGAAGGTGTTCTTGTTGGTGTCGGTTAACAGTTCCAAATAGACATGCAATCTCTTCTCTTTTAAATAGCCTGTAAATTGACGAAAAATTTATTTGATTCACTTTTGAATCCTAGTTGTGCATCTGTTGAAGAATATTGTAACCAAAGCGAAATTCCTCCACAACGTGTTGGACATAAGAATGTGATTAGAAATTATATGTTTTGATTTCTTGAGTCATCTTAACTAAAAATTGTTAGTAATTTTCGCACATTATTCCCATTTGTCTCTTCTTTGTGGATATCGATTACAACAAACCTCAGCAACCCATATGGAGGTTGGAGGAGTTCAGGAAAGACAATGTGAAGAGCATCCTGGAACGTCAACGTGGAACTCCTCGGAACGAAACTAGCATGTTGATTCCAGCATCATTCAAGGATTATATAACAAAAAACTTGAGAAAAATGATATTTTGATTTCGATGCAGTTGCCTCAAACTTGGAGGAATTTGCAGGTTATTCCAGAAAACGCGATGAACCAGCTTCAGGCACTCGAATTGCCTGTCCTGAAGCTGTTCAGTGGTAATGTGTGCAAGCCATATGGAGCTTGGTTAGTTTCAGAGGACTGATACCTTGAGGTGACAATAAAAATGCATCGGCTTCGACCCTTGTTCAGTAGATTTCCAAAGACTGAGACAAGAAGAAATCCCTGACATAAATGTGACGAAATCAAATTTTTGAAATCGGCTGGAAAAATGCTGTCGATGACGTAGCATCTTCTTGTGGGGGATTACGAGCGAAGACTTGAAAATACTGGTAGCGAAACGAAAGAAGACGATATTGACTGAAAGTGCGGGTGCAGTATTTTTTCAAATGGTGAATGGTAATGATTGTTCATGATAAATGAAAAAAGTAATGTGATAGTAATGTAAATGTAGTACTGTGAAACTGTTTTGGTAATCACAACCGGTGGGTGATTGAATGATTTAAATTCTAAGCCAACATTTTTTTTAAAGATGAAACAATAATTAAGGTGAGCACTCCATTCGATCCGTTCACACTTGATACTCAACGACGCTATCGGAGCTAAGCGACGCATGGAACGCCGCATGGAACCTAGCTCGTTCACACTTACTGGGAGCGTTTACTAGCGACAACCACTAAGCAAGTATTAGAAGAGTAGAAGATTGCGCGCGCGTTCATTTGTTTACATTTCGTAGGAGACAGTCTTCCGCCGTGAATCTTCGATCGATACAGCCAAAACTGAACGATTCAAAAATTATTTAGAAAAATAAAAATATGTTTCATTATTATGTTTTATTGTTGCCATTTAATTATTATTATCAGTATTTTCACTCCAAATGATAAGAGAGTTTATAAAGTTGATGCGATTCATTTTATTATTTGAGGTAATAAACAGTACTTTTTTTTTATGATGAGAAAAATTTAGAAGAAAAAAAAAATTACATTAATCCTTTTGTTTATGCTTTGCTTTCATTACTTTTAATTCCATTGCTAATTTTATAATACAATTAGATATTTATCTGAGATCATTGATATCGGTAATTTAATTCTCCGGATTCAAAATCTAAACACAAAAATAGTATTAAATGGACTCACTTTAAATCAAATCAATTAATCAACCGCTAATATCGTCAGCCATGTTGTTTATTTAACTTAGCTCTCTTCTGTTGATGATGATGATTTGAAATACTCTCCTGATTGGTCGGTTCCATGTGTCGACTAGCTCCGTTTTGCGTGAAGTTCAGATTATTCAACTGCGGCCGTAGTGACAAAAAAAAAAACTGTTTTTCTCTGGCTAATCCGCTGTGTTTGTTATGTCCATTTTGTTCCCTAGCTCAGATACGTCGCAGTGTGAACGCCGCTTTAAATTCTGAAAAATGAGGTTTTTGTTTTAATTGAGTTAGCTTTAATTCTGTCTGAAGCAATAACCTTTCTACACTCACGTTTGTGAAAATTGCAACACCATGAAGGACTTACGCGAGTGAGCTGAAATTTTCAGGAAATGCAAAGTAGCGCATGATATGCAAATGATTAGAATTGCAAATCCGTAGCGCATGCGTATGCTGAGCAGCGCCCTCTGAACGGCTGATGGATCCGAATAAATAGACGGCTGTAGCGAGGCGTGTATGGTTATCGGTGGTTATCTGCTAGTGGTAAACGTTAACTCAATCTGTACTTATGCCTCGTCGACGAAAGAGAGCGAGATTTGAACAACTTACAGAGTTTGAACGAGGGAGAATCATCGGCCTTCGTGAAGCTGGATTGTCGTATCGTGCAGTAGCCTCTCGTGTGCAGCGTAACAGCAGCACAGTGATGCGCGTTTGGAAGCAGTGGACGGACGTGTGTCGGACAACTCGGAAATCCGGGAGTGGACCCCGAAATGTGACGTCAGCTCGCGATGATAGACACCTGGTCCGCATGGCGCGGACGGACCGTACAGCTTCCTCTAGACAATTGGCAGCACTGTGGTCAATAGCTACAGGTGTTTCATTGTGTGCTTCATCAATTCGTAGACGTCTGCTGCAGTGTGGACTGCGCGCACGGACTCCTTTATACAGGATCCCCCTAACGCACGACCATCGCCGCCTGCGGCTACAATGGGCCAATCAGCATAGAGACTGGCGTGCTGATTGGCAGCATGTCGTGTTTTCTGACGAATCCCGCTTTAATTTGTGGTACCATGATGGCCGCATTCGTGTCAGACGCTATGCCGGTGAACGCCACCTTCCGGAGTGCATTATCGAACGCCACAGTGGACGAACACCCGGAGTTATGGTCTGGGGCGCCATAGCATATCATAGACGATCTCAATTGCTACGAATTGTGGGCAATCTGAACAGCAACCGGTATATCCGTGAAGTTCTACAGCCCGAAGCTGTTCCCTTCCTTCAAAGCTTGCCAGGCGCTGTATTTCAACAGGACAATGCCCGCCCTCATACTGCTCGGATTGTTAAATCCTTCTTTGCAGCGCAGCAGGTACAGCTTCTTCCTTGGCCTGCGTGTTCCCCGGATATGTCGCCAATTGAACATGTGTGGGATGTCATTCGTCGGCGTCTTGCTCGTGATCCTCGTCCTGTTGCGTCTGCAGACGAACTTTGGGTACGCGTACAAACGATATGGAATGCTCTTCCTCAGTCAGACATTCAAACTTTGTTTGACTCCATGCCACGTCGTGTAGCAGCACTTATTGCGGCGCGTGGTGGCCACACAAAATACTGATTCTGATCTCTTGTTCTTGTTTGTTTGCTTTGAACATTTAATCATTTATTTGTACCACTACCACTCAACTGTGTATTAAATTGCATTCAATTATGACGATTCCTTCTTGGTGTTGCAATTTTCACAAACGTGAGTGTATGAATATAGAAAAGTGTTAAAAGGTGATGCTATCTTGCTGCTGCAGTATTTCATGTCCATAATGATAAGATCTTGAAGAATCGCAAAAGAGAGAGAAATCAGTGTACAAACCACACATCACAGACCATGAACGAAGGAGATGGAATGGAATTTAAGCCCAAAGAAGCGCTTAGCCCAGAAGGGCTGTTAATTTCCCTTTGGCATTTTGCATTGATTCACTTTTCAAACTGTTGCCACCAAACAGTATCGGTGTGTGTTATACTTAAAGAAACTAAATAATGAAGAACCTGCGTAAATGTATGCATGTTTCTCACATTGTGATAAAACGACGGTACCCAGAGCCATCCAATTTTGAATAATGTACGTTTCCAGCCGAATATGAGTATCTGGAACCCTGAATTTGGAATTTGTTTTATAATAACCTATTTCACATTATGAAAACTTAAACGAATTTTTGATGAACGAACTCAACGATTTCAAAGCCAGCAATGGGAACACTGTACGAAAACTGTACTATACGAAAAAAAAATGTTTTTTGTCTCCAGCGCGCGAGACTGCGTATCGAAAATTCTAAAGATATACTCATTTTAAAATTATTTTGCGATACTGCTGTTGAACTGAATTTTAAGGTTTAAGTGCAATTGAATTTTATGATATTCAATAAATAAAGGTAACATAGAAAACGTTAAAAAAAAAAAGCCCCGGGCGTAATATAAAATCTGAAAGTTTCAGGGTTTTTTTGGGGGGGGGCGTTCTCTTTTCTCTCTCTCTTTTTTTTTCCTAATTATTCAGTTTATGTCTACGAACCTACCTAAATTTTTATTTATTTCCACGAATATCACAAAATAAATGAGGGTTATCTTGCTTTAGAAGAGGACTTCCTGGTGACAATTGGCTGATATTCACATTACTGATATCGTAAACCATAAAAACAACCACGCAACAAGCCAATTTGTCAGTATCCAAATTCAGGTTAAAATACCAGTATTCACCATTTCCTGTGCTTTTTTTTTTTTTTTTTTTTAAGTCCAAAGGGGCAGCTTGCCCAGGAGGACTATTAATTTCGTTTTGGCATTTTGCGTCGATTCACTAAAAGCGTTGTTTCACTTTTGAAATTATTGCTTCTAAATATTATTGCCCTGTATTGTATTTAAAGAAATTAAATAATGAAGAATGTGCATGAATGTATGTATGTTTCTCGCACTGTGACGAAACAACAGTACCTGGAGCCATCTAATTTTGAATATTGAGCGTTTTCACCCCAATATGGGCATCTGAATGGCCAAATTTGAAATTTGGAATTTGTTTTATTATCGATTTCATAGTTTGTAAAACGTTAACGTATTTCTGATTAACAAACTCAAGGATTTCAAAGCGAGCCATGGCAATGTTGTACAGAAAAAAACATTTTTATCTCCAGCGCGCGGGGCTCTGTATCGGAAATTCTAAAGATATGCTCAATTTAAAATTACTTTGCGATATTGCTGTCGAACTGAATTTTATGGTTTATGTGCGAAGAATATGATATTTAATAAATAAAGGTAATGCACAAAATGTTAAAAAAAGCCCCTTTGGACGTAATTTAAAATCTGAAACCTTTCAGATTTTCTTTTATTATTATTATTATTATTGGTTAAAGCTACCTAAGTTTGCATGAAGACATCCCATGTATTATAAAAGAGGCAGTTCTCAGTTAAGAATGTGTGAATCCTTGCATAACGATCTGTTAATATACCCAGCATCTACTATGTTATTTTTACAAGGGAACTAGAGTACTTTGAAAAATTACAATGTGGTTTTAGGCTTTTTAAAATCTGTCCGGGCTTTTTTCAGAGGACATTTTCCTCTGCCGCTAATCACGCAAAGGAAATATGTGCCTTTATTTTGCTTACACATAATAGCCACAAATGTCCTTATCTTACGTGGAATCCGAAACCGAACCTATCAAAGAAAGGATCCATATGTGAACTATCTCCTCCAACCTAGCACAAACCGACAGAAGGCTGAGTTTAAAACATCTGTAAATAGAAGAAACCGAGTACGGATTGAATTTCTTGTAAATTAGATACAAAACGTAAATTTGAGGGATATGTTGTTTCATGTGACATGCATTTTGATTTGTTCACGTACTTTGAGACGGAAAGAAACCTCAATAAAAATTGAAAAACCCATCTGTAATAAATCCTTAGAAGTAAATCCTTAGATATTTTTTAACTCAGAAATTATATATATATATTGATTGCTAAATTTTTCCTTTTCTAAATATAAGAGGCTGGGGGGGAGTGTATGTCAGTGTATTTATTGCTTTCCCAGAATCGTAAATTAATAGAGGCACTACAAATAATTTTGACATAGGTATTTCACGCAGGAATTAGGACGAAATATTGAACTGGTTTTTTTCCAAGTACTGGAAACAACAGGGCGTTCGCTACACAATAATTTCCACTTATCACAAGTAGCTATTTTCTAAAGGAAAGTAAAAATCATTTCCGAATCTCGATTTCCTCATTTCGATGTCTCAACGCACCCAGGTCATGAAAGGAAAAACTGTCAAGGGTGGCTCAAGATAGGAGGGCTTGGGTCACGTTCATATATTCGTAAAAGAAGAAAGAGAAAATTAAAAAAAGAAGGATGTGTATTCGAGTAAATTGCTGAGTTTAATATATCATTTTAAAAAATAATAACAGTAGAGTAATCTGCAAGAAGATTCTTCATCAATAATTTTTAAAGCTTTACTGCGTAGTCACCTGCTAGTGTTGCTGAAGAATTCTGAATGCATTCGATATCTTAAGAATATCCAATGGATAGTCTCGCGCGCTGGAGATATTTTTTTTTCCTACAGTGTTGCCACTGCTTGCTTTATGAGTTTCTTAATCTAAAATTCGTTAAAGTTTAAAAACTATGAAACAGGTAATAAAACAAATTCGAAATTCAAAATTCGTGACTCCAGGTGCCCATGTTCGTGTGGAGGATTACGTTATTCAAAATTTGATGGCTGTAGGTACCGTCGTTTAAAACGTTTGAAAAATTAATCAATTATAGACAAAAAGTAAGAAATTAAGAACAAAATTCGCAAAGACACGAAAGAAATTAAATGCGATGTCAGTAAAATTCGAAATTCCTTGTAAATATGTAAAACATATCAACAAATTGTCACCAAACCGGAAGAATTCGCGAAAACTGAAACACAAAAATTACAAAATCTATAGGAAGAGGAATACAATTAAAATCTGATCCAAAGTTATCAAGAGGAGGTAGATCCGATTCAGTTGAATGCCTTCTTCCTTCGCCAAGGAAAACCACTGTGTTTCTGGTAATCCAAAATTATCTGATGAACATATTAAATTAATTAACTCTAACTGTTCACCCGAAAATTCTCAATTCCTTTAATTCCTTTCGTGTCTTAGTGAATTTGGTTGTAAACTTCTTATTTTTTGTATATAT
The DNA here is from genome assembly GCA_000611955.2 of Stegodyphus mimosarum. Taxonomy (NCBI): domain Eukaryota; kingdom Metazoa; phylum Arthropoda; class Arachnida; order Araneae; family Eresidae; genus Stegodyphus; species Stegodyphus mimosarum. The sequence goes on from KK120002.1 coordinate 687,278, forward strand.
ATATGAATGAAAGAATATAATATAAATGAAGTTATATATATGATATATACAGAGAAAGATATAGACATATAAATGAAGTTATCAAAAAATACAAATTTCGCATTAAATGGAATTTGTTATTTATCGTTAAATAAACATTCCTTTTACTTCCTTGTACGAAGTAAAGGAAGTATTGTAATCATGAAAAATTCAAGGAATCATATTTTAACGAAAACATCGATTTTTATCGCTATCGAATGCAATATAACGATGTTTTTGCTTGACATCTGTACGTAAGGACAGAATAAAGGACTCTTTTCCTCCAAATAAATTATAAAACTGATTTAAAATGCATTCAGAAAAGATTTTTTCGACTCATCTGTACGTACGCACGTATGTATGTATCTCGCATAACTCAAAAAATAACGGAGTCAGGACGTTGGAATTTTGTGTATAGGACTGCTATAACGTGCAGCTATTTTAGTTGCAATCGGCTGCACCAAAAGCATACAAATATATGTATATATATTTACACTCCGTTACTCGGCGCAGTGAGCTCAGTTCCTTTATTCTTATATGTTTGTAAATTTTCCATTTTTTGCTTTAAAAATTATTGAATTATGTTATTCTTATCTTCCGGTTAAAGTTTTTATGCGTTTACTTAATCTGCATGGAATAGTTGTAGAATTATCAACAATTTAAAAAGTTGTTTAAGTGCGGCTAAGCTAATATTTTTTACCCATAACAGCCATATTTGTTTACATTTGAAACTTAGTAGAATAGGGAATTAAGTCTTTCTGCACCTTCAGCGTTTTTTTTTCCCGAGTGGAACCAAAAAGAAACTTTTAGTTTTGTGCGCGGAAATATCTGCGTTCTTGCCTGCTGGCCGAATTGCTTGTTTTTGCGTAGAAACTGTAATTTTAATTGTAAAAATTGTTTTTTAATTGTTTTGACTGTATTTGGTGTTTATGTTTTTCTATATCTTTCGATTTTGAATGAAGATATTTTTAATTTTTATGTATTTTTGCCTTGCCGCGAAGTAAGAAATGAATTAATTGAATGAAAAATACATCTCTAATGAAACTCGAGGAAATAAAGTTTAAATGAACTGCAGGAGAAAATGCATATAATGCATATAACTTAATATTCCGTGCAAGGAAGTCATGTGGTGACAGATTTCTTTACTTTATAATGCAAAATCGTTTTCATATTCATTAAAAATTATTACCGTAAGCTATTTTTACAAAATGTGTTTAATATAGGAATATCAATCAAACAACCAAGTGAAGTTCTTTTACATCTATCTTAGTGTGACGCCAAATTTTTAAATTAGTAAAAGTGGACCATGATGAAGAAAAGTTTGAGAATCCCTGTATTAATCGCATCCGTTCTATTCCTGAAATTATAACAATCAGGTTTCAAAACGTACTGTTGCTTCAAGTGCTGCTTATTGTGTAATTAACTCTAAAAATATATTGATTCTTATTTCTACTATTCTTTGCAACAGTATGTTATTCTGCAGGATATAAGAACTGCATTTCTTGATTTCCCATTCATCTTCTGCGGATTAAATTAACAATCCCTTACTTTCACAGATATAAGAGAGATTGTTGAGTACACTTTAAATTACTGCAAAGTCGATGCTAAAGTTTGATGGTGATTAATGTTGTCATTCAGATATTGCTACCGGATTTTCATTAATAATGAATATAAATAAGTCTTGCCCTTTTCGCATGCAAGTTCATTGAGAAATAATCATTTACTGAAGCTATTGAATACGACCGAAATGCCCTTGACTGGAATTTTTTTCAACCAAAATTAAGTCGCAAAACGGGATGATTTTTAGCCCAAAGGAGAATTAGCCCAGAAGGGCTATTAGTATCGAAACGACATATTGTGTTGAATCATTCTAAAAGTCTGAATAACTTTTCAAAATGTTTCAACTGTCTGTCGGAAATTCGAAGATATGCTGTTTTTAAAACGTTAAAAAAAAAAAAAAAAAAAACCCCTTTTGGGCGTAA
>KK120002.1:689392-708262 GCA_000611955.2 Stegodyphus mimosarum
AAAAAAAAAAAAAAAAAAAAGCCTCTTTGGGCGTAATATAAACTTTGAAAGCTTTCAAATTTTTTTAATTTAAATTAATTATGGGCTGAATTTAACTGCTTTTACTCTTTTCGAGCAGTTTTAAATAAGGGAGATTCGTATAAAGCGTAATAGCCTGGATAGATAAAATCGATCTATTAGAATTCTGTGACGTGTTGTACGGATGACTCTGTAACATAGGTTATTAAAACTTCCTGACGTGATCACTAAAAATTCTTAATGTCAGGCACGTCAGGAATTTTTAATGATTGGAATTTTAATCAAATAACGATCTGAAAAAAAAAATTGTATTGACAAATGCATAGCATACGATGAAAGGTTTCCTTAAGATACACTGAAGTTATATTCTTTCCAGCAAATCATTTAGGTATATAATTCAGCCTTGTGTTCCATAATATAAACTGTAAATAATAACTGTAAATAACTGTAATAACTGTAAACTGTAAATAATATAAACTATAACTGTAAAAGAATAATTACGCTTGTAAGATGAGTGCTAGAAATCTCCATAGCAATGGAACGACGGATTCAATTACAAACAGGCAGGGGTAACCTAGCCATCATGATATGCTATAGCGATAGCCCACCAGCAGCCGAGCAGTAGAAGTCTCTGAACACTGGTAGTTTGATCTGGGTTGGATTCCATAAGAATGAGCTGGTTGTATGGGTGTTTTAGGGGTTTTCCTTGTGTATGGATGGGATGCGAGTCAGTATCCCTTGTAAAGCCCTTTACAAAGGTTTCTCTGTCCTTAGGCAGATAGCCCTAATGTGCTTTGCCGTAATCAAATAAACTAAATCATATTGCATCCACTACACACAAAAGTAATTGCATCTCAGAAAATACAACAAGGAATGCTTTTTGAACACACTAAAAAGAACGAGGAGAACAGGAGCATATCTTAGCAATAATAAGCATACCTTAGGACACCGCATGGTGTATGTGTTCTTTGATTGAGCTACCAGGCGTAACTCTATTCAATGAACTTAAAGAACTTTTAGAGGTAACCTCACATCACCAGCTTATCACCAACTGTTACATTCTTATGTGCGTAACGATATCCTTACATTTCGTTTAATTCCTAAGTAACTCCTTACCATCAAAAAGCATTCGGACCATACAATACTCCATAGTAATCAATTAGTTTCAATGGAGGATGGAGTTCAAGTCCGCGTCTTCTGGTGCTAAAATCCCTTCTCCTAGTTCACTACAGCATAACATAGCAGTTCTTTCCTGTAATCTCATTCTATAGCTATAGCATAGCACCTCTTTCCTGTAATCAAATTCTATAGCTATAGCATAGCACCTCTTTCCTGTAATCCCATTTCATAGCTATAGCATAGCACCTATTTCCTGTAATCGAATTCTATAGCTATAGCATAGCACCTCTTTCCTGTAATCCCATTTCACAGCTATAGCATAGCATCTCTTTCCTGTAATCTCATTTCAAAGCTGTAGCATAGCAACTCTTCCCTGTAATCGAATTCTGTAGCTATAGAATAGCACCACTTTCCTCTAATCCCATTCTATAGCTATAGCATAACAGCTCTTCCCTGTAATAGAATTCTACAGCTTTAGCATAGCACCTAGTTCCTTTAATCCCATTGCTTAGCTATAGTAGAGTACCTATTTTCTGTAATCTCATTCTATAGCTAGCAGCATAGCAGCTCTTCCCTGTAATCGAACTCTATAGCTGTAGCATAGCACCTCTTTCCTGTAATCGAATTCTATAGCTATAGCACAGTACCTCTTTCCTGTAATCCCATTTCATAGCTATAGCAGCTCTTCCCTGTAATCGAATTCTACAGCTATGGCATAGCACTTCTTTCCTGTAATCTCATTCCGTAGCTATAGCATAGCAGCTCTTTCCTGTGATCGCATTCTTTGTGCGTTATTTTTTGCTCGGTGAACCTTTTATTCTTTTATTTCTAACCGTTTTCCGTTCTCCTTCAGAAGAATTTGCGGTTAAGTCGTGACTGGGTGTGCCATTGTTAGAATCACTAGCCTGTTTTGTCTTACATAATAAAAGCAAGTGTAATGTGTCTGTCTGTCTGTCTGCCTGTCTGTCCATTTGTCTGACCGAGCTCTCCAGCCAAATCTATCGCACGCAGGGACCTGGAATTTTTTACACGGAAGCACAAAGGGGCTGGCCACCAGACCTCGAAGCCCGATTTTCGATTTTTGAATTAGAAAAATTTTAAAAAAAATTATTTTTTATAAAGTTTTTGTTCTTCAGTTTTTGTTTCTTAATTTGCATTATTGTGTTGCTATTATTGTGATTTGTTGCTATCATTTATTTTCAACTTATTAAATCGATTTATAACAATTCCACCATCATGACCGGACATGCTGCAGGCGAAGATGTGTTTATTTCAAGAATTCCTATAATCCCTTCCGATCTCCCGTTTCAGTTTAAGCGTCTACAATTCCCTGTTCGTTTGAGTTTCGCGATGAGCATTAATAAGGCACAAGGACAATCTCTCAAAGTTGTAGGGCTCGACCTCCGTAAGCCGTGTTTCTCCCATGGTCAACTGTACGTGGGTTGTTCAAGAGTTGGTAATGCCGATAATCTACACATCTTAGCTCCGAATGGAAGAACATTAAATATAGTTTATCCCGAGGCTCTCTAACGAAAAGGACAATCTAAAGAAAAATTATTGCCACTCTCCACTCTCCCAAACTAACTCTGACTGTCATGCTTTAAATGATGATGTTATTGTTTAGTGCTCTCTTGAGAGCATGAGCAATAATCCGAATGGTGCTGCTTCCCAGTGCTGCAGTACCAACAGACATTAATCGGTCAGGGGCCCTTGCGACCCCAGCCCGAGCTCCACAAACATACACAAACACTCTCCTCTTCTAATTCATTGTCATCTAAGTTTAACTTACACTTAAATTAAAAATTTAATTGGTTCTCAACTCCAAATTTCCTGTAAGCAGGATGTTTTATTTCATCCATGTTTTCGTTACTTTTTATTTTTTCTGTACTGTACTCTCTATCTTTCCCTTTCAACTCTTTCCTATCTTTGATTTTGAATTTTTTATGTTTTACTTTTCTTTAAACTTCAGACCAATGATTATAACCACATGACTACGGTTTCCTAGCATGTGCTAATATGAGGTCTGTTCTCATTTAAACTAATTTTTTAACAGATGGCTCATGGTTAGGATATATTGTTCCTTTTTATCGACGGGGAATGTTGTGTGTGGGGGGGGGGAAGAGAGAGAGACAGTCTACATGTCCTACACTACTATTCCTGCGCTATTCACTTATCTGCATTTTCTAAATGCACGGGCAACGCCGGGCGGGTACAGCTAGTAGTTAATAAAGATGCTTACATGCAGAGTCATTCTAGGTATTTTTTAACCTGAGGCAAAGAGATTGGCACGCCACCCCTATATACAATGAAGGTAACTTTAGCTTCATATGTTTACATTTAACAAAATTAACTGTTTTAAATCATATCATGATTCTTATAAAATCTGTAACTATGAGTTTATGTATTCAGAAAATAAATTCGTATATTAATTTATGATTTTTAAATGAAAACATTAAAAAGTACCTTTTTGATAAATAGCTAACAACGCTGAAATAATTCAAAAGTATTGCACTAATATTCAAGCTTTTTCGTAATATAAATTTTCCTGTTTTTAACGAAGTAAAATCTACAGTACTTTTTTTTTTCTTCAAAATCTACTTGACTATTTAATTTATGTAATCATGCAAAACAGTGACATCTAAAAGTCTTTTTTGGAACCAGAAGAAGATTTCGCATATTGTTATTACTTCAAGTTTCCTGAAGCTTCTTTCACCCTAAAAAATAGTAACTGATAATAACAGTAAAAATATTTTCTGAATTCAGATGTGATTGAACTGAACTGTATTTCTGAATTATCTTTACAAAATCTGATTATGCCTTAGCGATTAGAATTATCAAAATAATATGGTATTAATTGTTAAAATTAGATATTTCTGATGGAATATCTGAAGCATTTATTTCATTTGGGTATTGAAATGCTAAGCTGCTCCTTTTTAAATACTTTTTTATTTATTTTAAAAACCTAAGCATTCAAAAAGAAAAATAGCTCTCATGTGAGCCTCAGAAAAATAGCCCTCATATGATCCAAAAATAGCCTGACCTAACACAGCCTTTAAAATAACAAAATCCATTAACCCCAATTTTTCACTAGTAAGAGAATGGAAATCAAAAGCTATGTCTTATTCTTTTTGATATCTTCATTTTATCTGTATGATTAAAACAACCATTTCTTTCATTTCTGTTATGAAAAATCGTGGCCAGGCTGTCAAAAATTGTCAAATGTAATGCTGATGTATCTGTTAAAAATAAGCTTGATAGTTTATCTAACCAGAATGATGTTAATGTGCATGATGTTGATATGCAGGGGGAGCCTAGCATTATAGAAGTTATACCATCCCCCCCCAAAAAAATTAAGCCACTCATGGCGAAACTAAATGGTAAGTTCTCGGACTTTACCAAAACGCTAAAAAATGAAACTAAACCGAATTCTCAGTGAAAATTAACGATGAATTTTTTAAAGTATTTCCCAGATCTGAGCCGGATCATCGGGATATAACACGATATCTAAAGGAATATAAAATTGATTACTATATAATTACCACCAAATTAGAAAGACCCATTAAAGCAGTCATTAGAGGACTTAAAAGTTGATAGTTCTCCGACACTAACGTTTCAACCCTTCTAATATACATTCTAATATAGGTTGTCGAGAACAAGAATTTAGGAATTTGATTTGAAATCAAATTTCCAGACATTTGTACGGAGTACCTATTTCCTGTAATCTCATTCTATAGCTATCGCATAGCAGTTCTTCCCTGTAATCGAATTCTATAGCTATAGCATAGCACCTCTTTCCTGTAATCGAATTCTATAGCTATAGCATAGCACCTCTTTCCTGTAATCCCATTTCATAGCTATAGCAGCTCTTCCCTGTAATCGAATTCTACAGCTATGGCATAGCACTTCTTTCCTGTAATCTCATTCCGTAGCTATAGCATAGCAGGTCTTTCCTGTAATCGCATTCTTTGTGCGTTATTTTTTGCTCGGTGAACCTTTTATTCTTTTATTTTTAACCGTTTTCCATTAAAGCAGTCATTAGAGGACTCCCCATAGACTGCCCAGTCGATGAAATCAAGGAAGGATTAGAAACAATGGGGTATAAAATCAAAAAAGGTTACGCAAATGCGTAAGCTTCGATCAAAGGCTCCTATGCCACGTTTTCAATACAACTAGAAAATCTGCCAGGGGTAGATAAAATTTTTAATGTCTCGTATTTAATATGTTTCTATGTTGAAATATCTGTGTACAAATCCAGTGGAAGCGTTGTGCAGTGTCACAACTGCCAACACTTTCACCATTCGTCTCACATGTGTCCCCGTTCTGCAAAACATATAAATGAAGTTATCTGCTGTAATTGTTTAAAAAAGGGCATACTGCAAACTATCGTGGTTGTCCCAAGTTTCCTAAAATTTACAAAAATGCTACTTTGAAAAATGTTGTTGATTTTAATACAAATGGAAAACCTGTTAATGATAATAATGCTACGACAAACTCGCCAGCTCAGTATGTAAACAATGCTCCTCATGTTGTTCCGGGTGTTAGTTATGCCAATGCTACCCGCGGAAGAGCCGGTAAACCCGTTGATCAGACAAATTCGTCCAAATTGTGAACAAACACCCAAAACGTTAGTTGATAGAAAAGTTGATGCTGGATTTAATGCTTTAACTGATATATTTAAATTATTAAAAAATATGTGACACTTTCAAAGGTTTCTCTTTTGTTAATGTCCTTAAAAGATCTCTGAAAAATTGCCAGAACTCAGTAATGCTGAACGTGCCATAGATAAATTATTTGCACTTTTCTCTATGTTCGAAGAAATATTTACTTCTCCTAACCACGTGTAATTATGTCTAGTGCTGTGAATACTTGTATAAGTATTATTACATAGAACGCGAATTGCCCGTAAACTCAATGAGTTGCGGGATTCCACTTTTTGTTCCTACAAGAACACCGTCTTGGTCCTTCAACTCCGATATATGTGGCTAACAGACAGGCTGTGTGGGTACAAGCTGAACAGAGCAGCTACTTCACAGAACCCTCGTGGAGGATCACAGCCCTCCCTGTTAAACTCTGCATTTCCCACTATGAGATAACAATTCCATAGCTTTCAGCCATTGAGGCCACAGCTATTTCCATCACAACAACATGAAGACAACATGCATCTTTGTCTCCACCTATATACCACCCCCTAACACTCAAGATGTTGAAAATGACCTCGACACTTGTTATCATAGGTGGAGACCTTAACGCAAGACACCGCGCATGGAGCTGCTATAATTCAAACACTATTGGCACAAAGTTATATTCAGCTTGGCCCACACGGCCTCTCTACGCATAACAGCTCCTAAAAACCCAACACGGTATACTACTGGTTCTACCGGAATCATTGACTTCTATCTGCTCAAAAGCACAGTGTTCCACTGGATGTTTCCTGCTAGATGAGTTGTCTTCTGATCGCAACCCGGTTAAATTGATTTTGGACATCAGTAGCTATACCACATCAGAGTCTTCAGCACGGATTGACATGCCTTCGCCAAAGCTCTAAAGAGCATTTAGTACACTCTTCCAACAGTTCAATCGGAGAATGACATTGACAGTTTAGTCAAGGCCATCACTGAGGCAATTCAATGTGCGCAAAGTGCAGCTCAGAAAGAAGTTAAGCAGATTAAAATCGAGCGATCAAAAGAGCTGTCACAGTTAATTAAAAGGAGGAACGCTGCCAGGAGGCAGTTCCAATGGACAAGGCACCCGTCGGATAAAGCCACATTCAACAGACTCTGCGATGCAGTCCCCATTCTAACTATAGTGCAAAACTTCGTTGGACCCAGGACCTCAAATCGCTTACTACCGATGACAATTCACTGTGGAAAGCAGTTAAGAGGTATGCAAAATGCCACAATGCTATTCCGCCCCTTAAAGGCCCTCAACGAATCCATTACACCGAAACTGAGAAAGCAGAACTCTTAGCTCAGCATCTGGAATCTCAGTTTTGCACTAACAACATTCACGATCCTCCCACAGAAAAATTAGTTAATCACTTTCACTCCAACTACATAATAAACCCACGCACAGACAACATCATTCCAATCTTGCCGTCGGAGTATGTAGCTACATAAAGAAGCTTGAGAAAAACAAAAGCCCTGGATATGATAAAACCACTAATCAAACGATCAAGAGCTTTCCCATCAAGACTATATTGTACTTCACCAAAATCGTGAATATTATGTTCAAGTGGCAGCATTTCCCTGAGTGCTGGAAAGTTGCGAAAATCACGCCCATACTCAAGCTCAAAAGCCTGCTAATATGCCAGAATCCTATTCTTTCAATTAGTCTTTTATTGTGCCTGAGCAAAACAGCGGAAACAGTCATCTTAATAAGAGTGTAACATAAAATCATTTACTGTATAATTAGCACATAATGCTTATAAGGATAAAAGAATACAGAATGCTTATAAGCATAAAAGCATTTGTGGTATAATTAGAACATAAATTTGAATCAACACATCGAAAGTAACAGTACTCTGATTCCGTGTCAATTCGGCTTCAGAAGTCAACACTCCACCACGCATCAGTTATAAAGAGTCCTGAAAATGATTAGTCAAGGCTTGCAGAAAAAGAAGATCACAGGTGGCCTCTCCCTGGACATAGCGAAGGCCTTTCGATCGTGTTTGGTTGGATGATTTCATATACAAGTTACACACTCTGGGATTCCCAGAGTACATTACACACATGATTAAATCCTACCTAACAGGTAGACACTTTATCGTTCACGTTACAGGAACACTTTCTACTCACAGGCTAATCTGGGCAGGAGTCCCTTCTCGGGCCCATTCTTTTTAATATTTACGTGAATGACATTCCCATTATGAACAACACAACACTAACCATGTATGTTGACGACACTGCGATCCTTACTCGAAGTGCATTTGTGGGTCCAGCTATTCAACGACAAGAAGAACACTTACATACAATGGAGACTTGGCTCATCAAAGTGAACGTAGGAAAAACCCAAGCAATTTTGTTCACAAGGAAAGAAAAATTCAATAAGAATCTACAGCTGTATTGGAGTCCCAATTCCCTGGGCCAAGCAAGTCCTATACCTCGGGTGATCCTTGGTAAACCTCTTTCATGGTCCCCCTACATTATACCTATCATCAACGAGTTTCGAGTACGTAAACGCACACTCTTCCCCTTAGTAGTTCGAAACAGTATACTTTCAACAGACAACAAGTTACTCATTTACAAGTCCGTGCTACGTCCCATTCTCTGTTATGCATGCTCGGTTTGGGCTTATTGTAGTAAATCGTTTTCGAAAGAAACTGCAAACGACTCAGAGCTCTGTTCTGAGACAAATTATAATTATGCCCCCTGGTATGACAAATTGCACTGTAAACTAAAATTCGATCCACTAAGAGCCATTTATTATGGCCTCGTTAAAAAATTTCACAGTGATCTGAAATCAGTAAACAACCCTGTTATCAAAATATGTAATTACGATATTCAGGACCCATGTAATAGCAAGCGACCTATGACCATATTGAGTGCTACTGTGGATTAAATATATAATGTATTATGATATTATAATTGCATACTTCTCACTATAGTGGAACTTGTACTAGCCGTTTAATGTATTTGTATTTTCCGACTCCCTGTTTATGTATATTGGATTCATGCACACTTTGCCTCGTACTTGCCTGTACCTGTCAGACACTAACCTTGTTGTCTCACAGCTGTTATCGTTGGCACGACGCTTTCTGGACTCATTACGGCTTCTTTTTCAGATGCCATTTTCATGTTGTCGCCTCGTATGCACTTTGAATCGTTCAACTTCTCACATTAATGGATTCATGTATTAAGCCTCAAAAAGAAGAAAGCCCCTGGGCACGACAAAATTTCTAAAAGCATGGTCCAAAGATTCCCAAAGAAGACTATCTAAACCTTCGTGAAGATCATCAACCTGACTGTGAAGTGGCAGTACATCCCACAAGATTGGAAATTAGCATTGATTACACCCATATTAAAACCAGGAAAGCCACCGAACAAGCCTGACTTATACAGGCCCAATGGTCTGCTGCCATGCCTCAGCAAAATTAGAGAAGCGGCAATTTTAAAAAGGATCAACCAGCATCTTGAAGTAAACAACATTCTAATACCCTTTCAATTCCGTTTCAGAAAACATCTGGGAACCACTAACCAACTGTACAGAGTTGTAGAAACAATCACGGGAGATATGAAGAATAGGAAAATAACTGAAGGTATCTTCCTCGACATCTTTAAGGCTTTCGATCGTGTGTGGCTGGAGGCACTACTCTACAAATACACAAACTGGGATTCCCAGAATACATCACAAATATAATTAAATCCTACCTGACCGGTAGACACTTCATCGTTCATGTATATGGTTCATATTCCCCTCAATGTTCTATACTTACCGGGGTAGTCCAGGGGTCGCTTCTGGCACCAACACTCTCCAATATTTAAATGAACGATATTCCTACATCACGCAACACAACATTTGCCATGTACGCCGATGACACTGCGATCCTGACACAAAATGCATTTGTTGAACCAGTCATTCAACGACTACAAGAACACATAAACACACTTGAGATTTGGCTACGAAAATGGAAAATTCTTGTCAATGTAGACAAGACACATGCCATACTGTTTACAAAAAAGAAGAAAATTAGTAAAAATTTGCAATTCTATGGAAAATCTATCCCCTGGGCTAAGCAGGTCCCTTATCTTGGGGTGATCCTCACTAATTCCCTCACTTGGACTCCACACGTAGCATCTTTTATCCAAAAGCTTCGAGCACGTAAAGCAAAATTATTTCTCTTAATTGCTCGAAACAGCGTTCTATCCATAGACAACAAGTTACTCATTTACAAATCCGTATTGCGTCCCATACTATGTTATGCAGGTCCAATGTGGGCATACTCATGCAAATCCTACAGGAAAAGGCTTCAAACAGCCCAAAATTGTATTCTACTCCAAATCTGTAATGCACCCTGGTATGTAAGAAACAATAGAATTCATGCAGAACTTAAGGTAGATCAACTTCGTACTGTTTACAGTAAACTTGCCAGAAATTTTCATGATAGCCAACAAAATATACAAAATTCTGCCATCAAAATTTGGAACTATGATTATAATGATCCTGTCAACAGCAAACGCCCTATGGCAATTCTCAATGTCTTTACAAAATAACTTTGAGACTACCTAAATTGTATATGGATTTGCAGCACTATAAATATGCATTTATGTCAAAAAAATTAAGTAATATTAATTAAGTCACAATTACCTGATTCTTGGTAATGTTATTTGTTTTTGATAATCAACATTGTGTATTCACTTATCGTTAGTAAGAAATCATTTTTATGTAAACGTTATTTATGTATGTATGCTATGACACTCACCTTGTACATTGTGAAATAGCAGTGTTTCTATGCATCAACTTTGCTAATAATGTATAACTAATTTTATCTGTTAATTGATCTCTAATTTTATTTACTAATTAGCCCAGTTTCCCCTTCAACTACCTATCACCGAAGGAATTACACTTACTAACCTCATCTCTTAAACTAAACCTTTACTTAAATTATATAAAAAATACTAGTTATGTATTTATCATCTTGTTACTGTATATCATAATTTCGAAATTGCTTATTTTCGATAAGGGGCAGGGACTGTGGCCCAAGCAACCTAGTGTTACACCGCGTTTTTTGCATGTTAGAATAAATGTGTGTCATTTTTGCATAATCAATCTCGGCAACATCAAAAACAAACGAGCGTCAAACGATATATTGACGAGTGAGGATTCCACTTACATTTTCAGATGCAAAAGAAGTCTTAAAAAGATTTTGTGAGTACGTTCTATTTGTGCTTCATTCTTTTCAGCATGTTACCTTCTTTTACAGAATATACACCTGATAATATTGCCTAATAGGTAAGCCTGAAGCTATTTAAAACTTATAAATGAGTGTCTTGTAAGTTCTTTATTTTAACACTTCGATTTAAATGTTTGTAAAAACTGTTAACTTTGATTTCTATTCTAGTTGAGTTCTATTTGAGTTAAGCAAGCTTCAAGTTAACTTGTTAAATAAAGATCTAACTTAACTTGTTAAATAAAGATCTCATAGTTATTCTAACTTACGATTCTTTGATAAAACTGTGCTAAATACAGGATAATTAATGTACTCAAAATCCAAGGCATATAAAAAAAATATTTTTTTCAACTGATTTTTGATAGTCTGATTTATTAATCTTTCTTTTTAACTTCTGTTCATAGTCTAATAATGTATTCGTTTTTAAATTTGAATTTTCACATTACCCAAGCATTTTTTTTTATTATTATTATTTTTCATTAAGAAAAAAAATAATGATTATAGTACGTTTATTTATTTAATTCAACATGGCCAACGTATCTGGGATATTTACCTAAGGAGATGGATGCCTTCATGGAAGATTTTCTAAGGGAAAAAGGGTGGTACTTAGTGTGACGTGAGGAAACAACCAAAATATTCACGCAGTCAAACACATTCAAGTGTATTTGATGTTCAGTTAATCCGTCTTTATTTAATTTTAAGGCATATTCAATCTTCCGCCCCCCGCCAAGATTTTATTTCTTGGCGGGGGGCGGATTTTAGATACGTTTTCCTTCTCTTGTGGATTAAAATCCATGAAGAAACACATAAAATTTTAAATTGATTTGATTGAAGAATCTATTAAGTTCAACCTGTTTTAATGATTCATCATTCGATTTCTGAAATTTGAATTTGATACATTTACACATTTACTATAATAATATGAAAATTATATATATAATATGTCGTAATTATTTATGTCCTATTTTATCATTAATAATGAATAGTATTTAATTAAATTTGATTCACTGATTAAAGAAAAGCATACGAATTCAAGAGGTTCTCAAGAATGGATCACTTTTTTTATTAGCCCAAAGCAGCGTTAGCCCAGAAAGGTTTAAATCACGAAACGGCATTTTGCGTCGATTCACTATAAACATAGTATCACTTTCTAAATTGCTGCCAGCAGATATTATTGCCCTGTATTCCATTTAAAGAAATTAAATAATGAAGAATCTTCATAAATATATAAATGTTTCTTGTATTGTGAAAGAACGACGGTATCTATAGCCATCAAATTTTGAATAACGTAGTCCTCCACCTGAATATGGGCACCTAGAAGCCCGAATTTTGAATTTCGAATTTGTTTTACTATATCCATTTTATATTTTGTAAAACTTAGACGAATTTTCGATTAACAGTTTCGGCAACACTGTATGGAAAAAAACATTTTGTCTCTAGTGCGCCAGACTGAAATTCTAAAGCTACGTTGTTTTTAAATATTTTGTGATACTGTTGTTGAATTTAAATTTATGTGGCGTCAGCGCCAAGAACGTGCAATTTAATAAATAAACTCCCAAAACGTTGATAATAAAAAGACAAAAAAAAGTTTTGTAAAGCCCTCTTAGAACATAATATTTAATAAGTAAGAGTAACACACAAAAAGTTAAAAAAAAAAGCCTTTTTAAGGGTAATATATTATGAAAATATATAAAATTTGAAAGCGTTCAGATTTTTTCATTTATTGATTTAAATTTTTACTTTAAAACACTGCCGTGCCTTTCGATACATACATATTAAACTTGAAAGTTAACTATTATAACTAGTCCAAAGAAGCTTTGTCCCTGAAGGACTATTGTTTTCGTTTTGCGATTTTGTGTTAATTCACTGTAAATGTCCGTTTCACTTTTCAAATTGTTGCCACCAAATGTTATCGCCCTGTATTATATTTAAAGAAATTAAATAATGAAGAATCTGCATAAATGTATGTATTTTTCTCCAAATGTGATAAAATAACGGTACCTAGAGCCATCCAATTTTGAATAACGTGCCTTTCCACCCGAATATGCGCATATGGAAGCCCAAATTTTGGAATTTGTTTCATTATCTATTTCATATTTCGTAAAACGAATTTTTGATGAACAAATTGAAACGATTTAAAAGCGAGCAATGGCAACACTCTACGGGAAAGGGGGGGACTTTTTTTATCTCCAGCGCTGCGCGAAAGTGTGTATCGGAAATTTTAAAGATTTGCTCACTTTAAAAGTATTTTGCAATATTGCTGTTGAATTGAATTTTATAGTTTAAGTGCGAAGAACACGATATTTAATAAATAAAGGTAACACATAAAACGTTAAAAAAAAAAAAAGAAAAAAAAAAAACACGTTTGGAGGTAATTTAAAATTTGAAACCTTTCAGATTTTATTTATTTATTTTTTAAAGTGTTTTCTTATGTTTTGCAGCTAATTTGGCGCCTGTGCTATCCCTTCACCTCGAGGCAAGTGCTTTACCCTTATCCCAGCTCTGCGTACGTAGTTTGAAAAATTTCACATTCATATTCACCAGTATTTTGTATTCCTTTCCAAAAACTAATCTATTGTACCTAGTGGTCTAGTGGAAACTGATCTAGATAAAACTCTTGGAACCATATCCTAAATCCATTCCAGCCAAAAATTCAAACAGAAAATTAATACCATTATGCGCGGAAAACGTGTTTGAGTATTCTCCATTCATCAGTTGTCACAAAGAGGACTGAAGAATTCAGAGGCATAAGCCTCCTGGATGCTGCGCCCGGGGACAGATGTCCCCCTCTTGCCCTACCCTAGCTACGCTACTGGGAGAATTCCTGAATCTAATGTAAAACAGATGAACAAAAGGGGTCGTGTCCACTTAAAGGACAAATCATGTCAGTTATAGCCCGAGGTGAATAGTACTATATCCTTTGTCCAGATGTTTTGTTCTAGGTTCCTTTTTCCCTTATCTTCCATGCACAAATGTGAACCATAAATGTTGCTAAATGAGCTGCAATGCTGTGATAGTTTTAGTGCTCATTAGTTTGCAATACAAGAAAGCCCACATTTTCAAAGAAGTGAGTTGCAGTCATTGCTTTCAATATTATTCTTTTAATCATACAGTATATACTGCTTTAGATCCATACTTTGTATGTTGCTCCCATAAATCGGAAATTTCTATATCATAAGCTCAAACAGCTAGGGGGGGGGAATACGCAAGAAGAATACGCAAATATGTGAGTAAATACAATAATTTCAAATTAAAAAAATCTCATATGCACACCACATGACTTCCTTGTATGGCCTATTAAACTATGTACATTTTTTGCTGCATTGCACTTAAACTTATTTCCTCGAACTTCATCAGGTATACATTTCTCATACAATCAATTCAGTGCTCACTTCGCGGCAAGGAAAAAATACATAAAATCTTAAAACATTTTCATTAAAATTTGTAAAATACAGAAAATCCTAAAATGCCAAGTAGAGAAAGAGCCGTTAAAGAAACAATTTTTGCAATTAAAAATTAGAGTTTCAATTAATTAAAATCAGGCAGAAAGACAGATTTTTCGGTGTGCGAAATTTTTGGCCCCACTCGGGAAAAAGACATTTAAGTTGGTGAAGAAACTGACTTAATTCAATATACTACTAAATTTCAAATGTAAAGAAATGGCGATGTTCTTAAATTCTTTAACTATTGCATGCAGATCAACTAAAGACATAAAAACGTTAACCGGAGCATAAAGCCCCCATAATTCAATAAACATTAAAGCAAAAAATGCACAATTTACCGACATATAAGAATAAAAACTTAGCTCACTGAGCCAGGTAACAGAGTGGGTATATATACACATATATATTTAGATATATTTAATGCCGCCGATGGCAATAAAAAAAGGAGGTGTACATTTACGTGTTACCGCAGCTCTATATATAAAATTTTAATCTCCTGAGACTGCTAATTTGTGAGTTATATAAGATACATACATACGTACGTAAGCGCATACGTAAAGACGTAACGAAAAAATCTGTTCTGAATACATTTAAAATCCATTTCACAATCCGTTTTAGTAAAAACTGCTTTTTATTTTGTCCGTACGTACAGATGAAACTCAAAAACATCGTTCAAACGGAATCGAGAGCTGTCAAATTGGATATTTTTGTTGAATTACGATATCCGAAATCTTTTGCGATTGCAATATTTCTTTTATTTCGTATAACAAAGTAAAAATTGACAGATATAATAGTAAATATGTTCCGATTCCTTTTACATAAAGTTTTAAAAAGGGAAGCATGTTTCTTTCAACTACTTACACATTAGACATCCTGCAAGATGTAAGATGTGTTCTAAATATTTAGGAGTCATTCCCATCTCATATTCATAACCATACGTCTTTCAAAAATTTCAATCACAAGTTTTTAATTTATTTCACAAGCAGTATTGAATGAATTAGTCATGAATTTCTGTGTGAAAAGAATTTGCTTAACAGAATAGTTAAAAAAATATTAAATTGCAGTATGAAAACTTCAGACTACTGTGTACTTCATTCTCAAATCGTTTACCATTTAGACAAGCAAAAATAAATAAATAATTCACGAATTTTCAAGCAATAAATAAATAATTCACTTAAAATGTAAACACTCATCTATAGAATGTAGTTAAAAAGAAAATCTGAAAGGTTTCAGATTTTAATGATTGCCCAAAAGGGTTTGTAAAGGTTTTTACGCTTTCGCTGAGCTTGCAGTTTACCAGTCTGCTGTCACACTTACTTCAGCTAACCTTTTTGTGTGTGTGTGTCTTTTAGCTTTATTATTAAACCTCACTTTCTTTGCATATACAATTCAATAGCAAAATTACAAAAAATTAAATGCAGCATAGCAGTTAGAATTAAGATGCAGTGTTAAGCGTTGGAATACATTTTTCTGTTTTTTCAGTCTTTTTCCAGTTCAGTTTTCATACTAAGATGGTTTTACAAAATTTTATTTTTTCGTCTTTTATTATTAACGTTTCGTATGTTTAATTTATGTACTAAATATCCCATTCTCGGCGCTTACGCCGCAAAAAATCGAGACAATAGCAAAATAAAAAAGTATTTAAAAATAGCATATCTAAAGAATTTTCGATAGAGAATCTCCCGCGCTGGAGATCAAAATGTTTTATTCCGTAAAGTATTGCCACATCTCGCTTTGAAATAGCTGCGTTTGTTAATCAAAAATTTGTGAAACTTTTACAAAGTATGAAATAGATAATAAAACAAATTCGAAATTCAAAATTCAGGCTTCCAGGTGCCCAGATTCGGCTGGAGGACTACGTTATTCAAAATTTCATGGCTCCAGGTACTCTTATTTTTCCACAATGCGAGAACACGCATACATTCATGCAGATTCTTCATTCCGGTGTAAGAAAATTATCAGCAAAAACGCTGCTAAATATCACAATGACAAATAGTAGCGGGGGGGGGTAGGCGAAACTTGCTGCCGTCAGTTATAAATTAATGCCAGACGGAAATTTATGCTTTTATTTAGCAAATAAAAATGTTTTGTTGTTTTTCGTTTATTTCGCAAGACAAAAGATAACAAGAAACATTTCCCTTAAGCTGAGAAACTTTATTGAAAATATGAAATTAGCTTACTGGAAACAATAAGAGAATTAATTACTTAATTACTGAAATCGTAACGAAAATGTTTCTAACCTAAAACTATAAACGAACTTTTATGAAGAAAAAAACAGATGATGTGCGTTCAAGGAAGAAGTTTATACATCATTAGAGAAAGTGCAATCTTCTTTGTTCGTAGCCTACGTCCCAGAATTGTAACAAAGTTAAACAAATCGGTAATAAAACAATAAATAAAAAAATAGAATCTGAAAGCTTTCAGATTTTACGTTACTCCCAACCAGGCTTCCCTCCCCCCCATTTAGAGACATACACATTTTGAGCATTTGATCTAACGCCACACTGGGCTAAAAATATTTAAAAACAGCATATCTATTTCCGATAGACAGTTTCGCGTGCTGGAGATAAAAATGTTTTATTTCCTACGGTGTTGCCACTGCTCGCTTTGAAATCGTTGAGTTTTTTAATCAAAATTTGGTTAAAGCTTTACAAAATATGAAAAAGACAATAAAATAAATACGGTCTTCCAGGTACCCAAGTTCGAATGGACTACGTTATTCAAAATTTGATGTCTTTAGGTATCGTTGTTTTTTCACAGTGCGAGAAACATATATACGTTCATGTAGATTCTTCATTATTTAATTTCTTTAAATATAATACAGAGCGATAATATTTGATGGCAACAATTTGAAAAGTGATACAGCTATTTATAGCGATTCGAAGCAAAATGCCATTTCGAGTCTAATAGCTCTTCTGTATAACGCTCCTTTAGGCTAATAAATACCACAAGTTTTCTTCGACGTGTTTAATAACAACAGTCATGATTGTATAATCTTAATAATATGAAGTTAAATGCACTTATTTTAGAATGAGATAAAATGTTACGACATTTTTTTGTTCCACATAATACGAGAATAAGCTTTTATTAACAGAATGAGAGGTCTTATTAATTTGTGCTTCTCTTTGACAAGTATAAAAATTTAGATCTCGTGGTATAATTTTTATCTGCTTAAAATAATAACAGATTATAGAATTATAGACTGCAAATCACGCAACATAAATAAAAAGATACTGTGCATTTTAAAGGATCGTTGCACGAAATATCAATAGATGGCGCTACAGTAGCAATTCTTCGAAAAGTTTAGAACAGGAATGTAGTTAGAATCTAGTCACATAAACAAAATGGAAATTCAATAAATGAAGTTTTAATTAAGTGGTATTTCAAATCAAGCGCTTGCTTGCTTTGCAGTTCAGTTTAATGTATTGGTTTGTTTTATCACTGATTTATAAACTAGTAAACTAATTATCGATTCAAAAGAGATATTTGTTTCAACAATTGAGAAAAAACGCTCAACAAGGGAGAAAATGCCGAATCAAGAAACAGGAAGACAACGAAAATGATTGTAAAATAGTTATGAGTTCTGAGTTTAATTATGTTTTGAATAAATTTGTAAATTTTAGAAATAAAAAAAATAATTTAAAAAAAAAACATTAAATGTAAAAAATATAATTGTTGCACAAAATTTAACTCACACTCGCGACCTTTAAAAATTCGTCTTGTTAAAGTATCTTTCAGGTAATCAATGTTAAATCTCACAGAAGTAATTTTTTTAAGCACGGATAGTTCCACCAACTCACTTCCATTTTTTATCTCCTTTATCTTTATGATGAATGACGTGCTCTGCAGTTTTTTTTAATTTTACTTTATATTTGTTTTTTAGCAAATTGTAAAAAGAACAATAATTTCTAATTTGCTTTTTAGACTAAATAAAGACTTTCAAATTTTTTTTAAATGATGATATGAAACAAAAAAAAATTATCTACATAGAGCATTATTTTTAAATATCTTTAATGTGACGCAAACAAGCAGCTGATTATAATTGCATTTTAAACTTAATTAGTTATCCGTTCGAGAAAAGATATATGAAACAATAAGGGAATAATTACGTAAAGAAATAATGTCATAATATATGGGTTTGAAATAGGGACTTGAATTTGAAGTGTTTATGTACATTTTGATTGATATAATAACTAAGATTGTACATTAAATTTAAGATAATAATTAAATTTTGTTTTTAAAATGGCTTGAAAAAATTTTTTTTTTAATTGAGGCATGGAACTTAGAATGTCGTTTCATTTATAATCATGTCGTTTCATTTCAGAACTATAATTTAAGTAATATCAAATAGTGTAGCAAAAAAATAAAAATTAAAATTAAAAATTTAAAAAAAAAAAAAAAAAA
>KK120002.1:708278-742803 GCA_000611955.2 Stegodyphus mimosarum
ATTAAATTTTATCACAAACGTCACACATTCTGTTTCTGTTAAAACAACACAAAACAGTAACAACAGGGAAATTAATCTCAAAATTATTGTAACCAAAGATTAATTATTGTTATTTAATTACTTAGACATCAATGAAAATGTTGGAGAAAAATAAATCACTTGCATGTTCATAAGCAAACTTTATGAACAATTACCTTAGAAATGACAGAAAACAAGTAGTATAAAATAAAATACCATTCCAGAACATACATGTCTACATAATTTTATGTGCATTAATTTATCCATAATTGGGTTTCCTTCTACACACCTTCTTTAGTAATATTTCTGGCACTTTTATGCTCTTTGATTTAGACAAATTACCTTGATCTAATGCAACCGAAGGACTAAGGACGCCAAAGGCCGAGAGGTAAATTCGCTAAACACTGGTAGTTCGACCTGCCTTTGATTCTAGGCAAACAAGCTAGCTGTGTGGGCGCTTTCGTGGTTTTTCCGTAGTGCAACGTGGATACGAACCAGGTTTTTGAATTCTTGAGTTTCAAAAGAGAAGTTATTGAAAGAATAAAAGTGGATTTTGATTCATCTAGTGGAAAATCTTAAGAACTCAAGGCTTCTAATTAAATATTTCAAATTCAATAATACTGCCTTTCATTTTAGAAATAAGCCTTAAATTGTATTTATAGCATCTTAAGAGGTTAGTTCTGAATGAGAGTTGGAGGAAAAAATAATTAAAACATTGCATTTCTTAAACGTCATGGGGGTTGGTTTAAAATAAACAAATATAAAACTTTTTTTCCTTAAAGAAACAAGAAGGAGAAGACAATGTGAGGACGGTATTTAATTATTTATTTTTTAAATATATCTATAAATAAATCGTACAGATAATAAAATTTGACAAGTAGTCTTTTAATGCACATGAGATGTGATTTTAAAAATGACTTTTTAAATTGTGCTAGTGTTATAATTGTTTGTAAAAACCACTGCATGGAAGTAGTAATTCCGAAGGAATTTTTTTTTTTTTTCGTGATCTTGTTTTAGTTTTAAAATGTCAAAATACTACTTAGTAGTATATTGTTTTTAAATGACTTGTTTCATTGCATTAATTATGAATGTAATTAAAAAGCAAAATCAAATATTTATATTTTAAATGGTTAGGTGGTAATTAGGCTTAAATAACGGTGATATGGTGTAAAACAGGATGTTGTCTTTCTGTTTTAGTTTATTTAAGTTTCCCTCGAAATGCACAGATTTTTTCTATAAAGCCAACATAAGAATAAATCTTATTATTTTAAATTGCAAATATTTTTTCTTTATTATTAAAAGCAATTAATAATGTGTTTTACCATCCATTAAAGCTAATTTTCGAGCATCTGTACTGTAAGTAGTCAGTTTAGAAGCAGCATTGGTTGTCAGTAGCTTTGCCAAAAAGCATAATATGTTGGAATTACGACGTTTCTAATGTAAAATATTCTACTGCAATTTTGGAAGAAAATTACAGGATACTACAAAGCGACGCGGTTACTAAAGGGAAATGCTCACCGATAGATGAATCATGCACTCATTCACCACTCGTGGTTAGTTACGCGCCAAAAGTTTCCCGCCAAGTGGAAAGATACAATGCTTTTTAATACCGTGTCATAAAAAAAATAGTAATGTTGGTTTATGTGAAACTTGATCAGATTTGACAAAACTTGCCTAACGTTTGATTATTCATTCATATCCCTCGTTGGATACTCACGATTTGTATCCTTTTCCGCGCCTTTATTTCCCCTCCACTCGCACGCAAACCAAGCTACTAAATGCTGTCAATCAACGGACGCCATTTGCTTTGCACGATCCGCGGACACGCCTTTCGCTGGCACGGCCTCCAATCCGAAGTCCGAAAGCCGTCACATGACTGACGTAACCGGCTGACGCACAGGTTTCGTATAGCCCGGGCTATAGGGGATATTTTCGACTCGCAACATTTTGGCGCTGTGCTTTCAGTGCGGCGCTTGACTAGATGCTGCGAGTAGGTAGCTGTGCGTTTTAATTATTACACAAAGGAACAGATCTTAATATTTTATTTTTATACTGCTTTCTTATTTTATACTTATCCTGTGATGCCTGCTAGTCTGTTCAGTGAAATGGAGCGTAACGGCATGCCTTTCGAAGGTCAAAGATTGTACGATTTAGCTCTGGAGATGTCTATGATTGATCTGCACAACGGAAATGAGTCTTTAAGTAATTCCTACGATGGAGAGCCCAGGAGCAAAAAAAGCCAAAATACGACGGAATGTGTACCCGTCCCAAGCTCTGAGCACGTTGCGGAGATCGTAGGAAGGCAAGGTAAGAATTAATTGAAAATATCGACCAAAAAGTCTTGAGTTCTTTGTTCTCGCCAGCGCCAGTCGGAACTTTTCTTTGTTTGGGTTGACATCCGGTCGCTTTCTCTGGCGCTGGGATGTGCTTATAGTCTAATTTTTAATTTCTGCTTTTGAATTTAATAATATTAAGAATTTTGAATTATTGTATATTAAATATTTTTAATAGTTTTTAAGAATTTAAATTATTTTATGTTAAATATTTAAAAAATTCTCCATTTTTCGTATTAACCTGTATGTGATATTTTTATAATACTTTGAGCCTCTTAATTTATATATTAATTATTAAATTTAGCTATATTAAACTATTATTATTTCTATGTTCTGGTAACGAAAATTGAGGTTGTTTATATTTAAAATTTTCATTCAGAAAGTTCAGTAAAGCTGAAATGGAATACGACATGCCAAGACAAAGCCATATCTTATTGCAGTTAATATATTACCTCGAATTTGGTTTGATTGTTAAAGATTTTAATCGTACTTTAGGAATAATATTAGCGTTTAATACTTATATAATTTAGTGAATATTGAGTATTTTTAAAACGGCAAGTTTTAGGTTTGAAAGGAAAATTACTATTGCTGTTTATAGCATTTTTCCGGGTATAAAATTTATTCTTTTATACCTATGCCCCATTTATATTGCTATTAAAGGGTATGTTAATGTAGTGTTTAATTATTAAATTCGCGAGTATATTCTTTTAAAACTGTTTCGTTATTAGTGCAGCTTCTCATGAAACGTTAATGAGTAATTAGCAGGCAAACTTAGTTTCCGGAAATTGCCTGGAATAATTGGTGAAATATTAGTTTGAGAATGTGGAATGTAACTAATTATATTTTTAGATCGTTTGGCTATATTTATGAGTCCCATTATTTTTTAACTTATTTCGTTATTAAAATTTTCTTGAGATTGTGCGAAGGAAAACAAAATTCTATATGTAAATTTATGAAATGCTGTATGCATACCGATAAAAGTTATGTATAAAATAACTGCAAAAATATTAAAGATGGCGAAACTTTTTGTTCTGCCAGTAAGTTTAAAAAATGTTAGTACTTTTATTAGTTTTTAACTTGTCATGGTTTTGTTCTTTAAAAGTTGTAATTAATTTCTTGGTAACGTAGCTACTAAAAGATAATTCATAGAAATTTTAAACTAAGTGCGTTTATGAATTAGAAATCTTCAGTGTTGCCAAATACTTTACTATTGAGTTGATTCTGTGTAAAACTCTTTGACATATGTTTTGTTGTTATCCGAAATAAATGGGCTAAATTAACTGCACGCTTTAAATTTTGGTATTAATTATCAAACAAATAGTTGAAAAGAACATATATAACACGTAATTTGCTTAATTTTCAGTTACTTAAGAGTAATTCTTAAATATTAGAATCGGTTGTAAACAAGTATTTTTTAATAGAATATAATACTAAATGACTATATAGTGAATACATTTATGTTGAAATCAGCACGTAAAAATTTTTTAAATTATATAATCTTCCATTGGTAATTTGTATATGTTAAATTTAGAAGGTTCGTGCTGCTAATATTTTCAAAAACATTCTCTAATTAAATCTGAAAGCATAAACAAGTTGAATTTAAAATGAATTTCCCTTTCGGTAGCTATCTGTTAAACCAAGTAAAAAAATTTTTTTTTTTCTGTAATGCGAGAGTTAGGCAAGCTAATCATAAATGAGGGCATAATTCCTTCAGGTAGACACTTTGGAAAATTCTTCATGTCGGCTTGGCGGGCTTTTCGAAGGTCATTGGTGTGAATGCTGACGCATAGCCTTGTTGAAGTCTTTTGTTGCCGTTGAGAAATAGGGATTTCGGAATTTTTGCATAGTATTATTTCTCTGATTTGATTAGTGTTAGTGTGATTAGTGTTCCCCACATTATGTTTCTAGTTTCCAGCGCATTGTTTTAACATGAATTTCCTGGAGAAAACCAAAAAGTCGCATATAATAATGAGTTCTTAAATTGGCTCCCGCTTATTTTTAATTTCTCCAGAAAAGTGCAGAAAACAAACATGAAGTATTTTATTTTGTAAATAGTCTTCGCCGCATTCAGATGAAACATTCGGTAAGCAAATAACGTATAAAAGCTATTATAACCGATATAATTGAAATTTTAAATTCATTATTTTGTTTTATAAAAATGAAATATTTCGTATTGCCGAAAATTGTTTTTTTAGCTCAAAGGCGCAATTTGTCCAGAAGTTTTTTTTGGGGGGGGCATTTTGCGTTTAACTTTTCAAATTTCTGCCATCAAATATTAGGGCCATGCATTGTATTTAAAGAAATTAAATAATGAAGAATCTGCATGAATGTATGTGTGTTTTTCGCACTGTGAAAAAACAACGGTTACCTAGAGACATCTAATTTTGAAAAACATAGTCCTCACTCGAATATGGGCATATGGAAGCCCAAATTTGGAATTTCTTTTATCTGTTTCATATTCCAGAAAACGTTAACGAATTTTGGATTAACAAACTCAACGATTTCAAAGCAAGCAATGGCAACACTGTACTATGCGAGACAGTGTATCGAAAATTCTAAAGATATGCTCAATTTAAAATTATTTTGCGATATTTCTCAAAAACTGAATTATATGGTTTAATTGCAAAGAACATATTGAATAAATGAAGGTAACTCAAAACGTCAAAAAATGACCCTTCGGGCGTAATATAAAATCTGAAAGCTTTTAGATTTAAAGAAAAAAATTTATTTTTAAAGCTGGCTTCAAAAGCATGTATTTAGTCTCATTTTTAAGTGTGATCAAAAATGTCTGAAAATATTATTGCTTTTTTTTAAAAAATATTAATTGTTAATTTTTGAAAATCTGTGAAAGCCAGAATAATTTAATATTTGGAAAAGAACTATTTTCAGTAGCGTATTTGTGACTAAAGCACGGCAAGCACTCTGACAAAAGCATGCAGTTCATTTTCTGTGTCAAAAGAAGGAATTTCACGTCAAATTCGTATAAATTTTAATAAAGAAAAAATGAAAAAGTTTTTTAAATAATTTACATGCGTTTTAGGAATTTTGAAATATTTTGCAGCTTTCACTTTTATATATGCATCATTATTTTCAGTTTGAAAAATGATAAAACATGATTCATTTCAGTTAGCACAAAGTTTCTCTTTTCATTACATCAATTTAAGCAGTGAAAGAAATGAATTTTGTAAAGTAGATCGGTGCACGGTAGAATTTTTTTTTTTTTTTTCCAAATATCTTCTCATTTCAATACCCTTCTGTTACCGGGATCGGATACAGAAATGCATGCAGTGTATGTATGTATGTATGCATGTATATATGTACGTACGTATGTATGTATGTGTATGCACATACGTACTCAAGTGCATGCATACCTACATTTCTGATTCCAGTCAGGATAGTAGAAGAGTACCGTCATTTCCATTATATTGCATTTATTCTGCCGTGTTATATTTAGATCTCGTTTTAAAAAAAATGCATTAGCATTTTCCTTCATTAGCAGCGACATTTCTGAAATTAAAAGGGGGGAGAATTAGTCTTAATTTTTATTTACCGGTGCATGAATTTTGTCCATTGTTCGTGAATTTTGGTGTTGTTTCTACGATTTCCATTAGTAAGGCTTGGTTCAGGGAGAGCTCAACGATCTTTCGTTATCTGGATACATGTGTCAGCAGTTTTTATAATTAAGTAAGCTGAGGTTTGATTGCCAGCTTTTCAAAACAGAAACCAAAGTTCAATTCTTTTAATCTCGTCGCATATTTTGGCACAGCTGTAATTGTGCTATGCGTTTAGTAGAGTATTTTTTTTATTTATTACAGAGGGTAGCTGTTGGATTTAAAGTGTATGTATTTTTTATACGTGTTGTAATTTAATTCAGTTTTTTACGTAATGTCGTTTGACCACTAATAATTGTTACTTTAGTTTCTTGGAAGTGGCAACAAAACATTTGATAGAATTAGCAAAATATGTGTGTGTAGTTAGTTAGGTTTATTAAAGAATTTATTTACATGAATGATATTTTATTTAACATCTTTTCAGCGAATAAATGAATGCTTTAGAATATTTTTTATTAGTGATACCCTGGTATCGTAATAGTTTATTTTTACGCGTAAGCGAACAGTAGCGTTTATTGCAAATCCTAAAATTCGTATTAAAAAAACCCGGCACTCTTCTGTACTTTCATTTTCATACAAATACGGTAACAACAGAATGCGATTTTAAAAGTCCGCCAGACAATCGTTATCATTAATTTATTACTTGTTCAGTAATATAATGATGTATCAGTATTTTACGTGGGAGTACCGCGAAAGCATTTATGCATATTCATGCTATTGAATGTGGCTTTATGACACGCTAAGAGATTGATATTTGTAACTGATGCTGATAAATTATAACTCAACCGCTCGCAATAAATAGGAAATAGTATTATAAATATTAACCTTTCACTTTTTGGAGTTAATTCTAATTTTCACTGAATATAAAATGTGGTGTTGCTGAAAGACTTAATCCTTAAGCGGAAGATAGTCCTTTCCTTTTATACCTACACGTGCAAGATATTTAATAGCGAAGTATCGGAAAAATTTAGATACGACTTGTTTGAAAAACGATGTAAAAACAGAATATCCGGAAAAAGTTACTAGAGATTAATTCTTACTTTCAGAATTACTTTCCTTTTGGAGATAAAATTGCTGTTGGTTGTTATGTAATTAGGAACGTGGGGTATTTAGAGTAACAGGAATACAACAGCTGTTATTTTCTAAATAGGTTGCCCAGTGAAGCGGTTAACGGAAATGGATGATTGCTGTTTTAAAGTTTCTCTTGCGATATTTGTTTTTGGAATAAAGTATTAAATTTTGTAGTTCTTAAGCAAAGATTCGTAAGAAGTGATGCGTAAATATTCAAGTGGCAGCGCGTTCGAAGTCAACTACTATTAAATATTTTTGATGCCAGAATAACCTGGATCTGTCCTTTGTTGTCCATGTGGAAACTTCTTTAGTACTTTTGTATGGTTAAATTCTGCCGTTGTAAGTTTTTAAATACTACTTTTATTATAAAGTTGTCCCAGAGAATGTGCATGTAAAGAAGGAAAGTTTCCATAAACGTTATGTAAATACGTTTTACTGTTGCGCCGCTAAATGGTGGAGGGATAAAATTTCATCGCTAAATTGCCGAACAAGAAATTCAAAAATCTCGTCACTAAGTTTCGTACAGAAATTAAAGAATATGGTACAAAACTAAAGAATTTGTAGGATACATTCTTTGAGAAAACGCTTCGCGATTATTTACACACGGATTTTCGTATATTTTTCTTTAAATAATCCATTTATTAATCTCCTTGCGCGGACCTTTGTTTTGATTTATATCGATAGGACGGGAAAAAATGGTGTCAGTAAAATTTCAACTATGGAAACGTGACTTTCGACACTTGCACGATAGCTATATCGCCCATGCGCAAAAAGGTATTAAAAACTGGGTGGATAGTCCCTGAAAAGCAAACTTCAAAGTAGACGGAACCACTTCTTCTTCCTCATTAGAATATAAGAGTCCAAAATTATGCTTTCCGTTTTGATAATAAATGGAATGGAATATTTTAAGAAAAATATTCAATTTGCATTCGATTTTCATTCAGAGCATTTGAAAAATCAATTCTTTCCTGTACGTTATTCTAATTAAATATTCTGTCACGATTCGTTGCCGTTGTTGACCTGCACGGCAGTTGTAAGTAAGTTGGTTTGGGTGCTTTTGGGAAGGGAAAAAAAAGACAGCTGATACTCTGCGGAGGGCTTAATGTCTCATAAGATTATTTTAAGCCCTAATTCTTAGCAATATAAAACAGTCCTGATGTTGAGAAGGTGGCAAAATCTTAATAATTTAGCATGGTTTACTTTATGGTTCTGTATAGACTTATAACGAATGTGAATGCCACTAAAAACGTAAATTTTAGTTTTTTTAGGTGCAGAACTATAATATTTGGTTTACTTTGTCAATTTTAGCATCCGTTAAATTCATTTTTCATTCATTTAATTCAGATTATCAGTACAGCTCCATTTGGGATTATGAAAAACAGTAAATACCTAAAGCTGTTGTAAAACTTATTTGAGTTTTTGATTAAAATATAGTGCTTCTGTTTCTTAACAAAAGGATAGAAATTTTCGTTTATTTTAGGCGGAAAAAGTGCTTTTAAAAATATTTGTATAGTGGAAGGACGTTACAAAATCCCCTCCCCCATCTTTGAGAATTTTAGTTTTGCATTTTTTGATAAACTGTTATTAATAGTTTTTGAAAAATCTGGCGTTTTTCAAATCGCGGAAACAATTTTTGAAATGCAAGTAAAAGGACTTGTGACTGAATTGTAACCGTCGAAGATTTTCCATTTCGCTGGTGATATTAGAAGATTTCATAATTTAGTTTAGGTCTTTTCCTTTATAAGCAGAGTATCAGAAGCCGAGCGGTAAAATCGCCGAATTCTGGAAGTTCGGTCCGGGGTTCAAAACTTGTCAGACAAGCTGGTTGAATGTTCCCGGTGTATAACATGTGTACGAGTGACTTTTCCCTTAGAAAGACCTCCATAAAAGTATCCCTTCCCACTGCTTTACCATAATTAAATAAAACCAAACTAAAACTTTTATAGAACAACACGCGTCGGTCTTTTTTTGGAAAGATAATATGCGCTATTTTCATGCTTTCGTGAAAACACATTCCTCGTCTGCTCCTTCGACAGTGGTAAAATATCTGCAAG
This sequence comes from Stegodyphus mimosarum, assembly GCA_000611955.2. Classification (NCBI taxonomy): domain Eukaryota; kingdom Metazoa; phylum Arthropoda; class Arachnida; order Araneae; family Eresidae; genus Stegodyphus; species Stegodyphus mimosarum. Next base: position 717,366 of record KK120002.1, read on the forward strand.
CCCAATATTCTCAGTACACAAAAAACGAAAGACGGGCACATTTCGAAAATTTTTTATAATACATACTACAGCAGTTGCAAACGATAAGAGCAGCTCATTTTATTTGCTAATTGTCAATGTTGGTGCATATTATGTTCTAACAGAAAAAAATTTTTGTTACGTGTGTGATTTCTGTAAGGCAAACAATATTTCATTTTATGTTTAAGCTTCAAAACATCTGAATGTGATTCAGCATACAAATATATGAATGCGACACTTAGTCGCTTAACAACCCGTTTGCCCTGGCATGTCGAGCAATCTCGCTTATTAAATACGATAGAAAAACAAAACTCGAACTGCATGCTGTTTTGAAATTCCTGGTAACGTTTCTAACAAGTATTCACTGTATCCTCACTATGTACCAGGGAAGACTTCACGTCTGCCAAGTTTTGTTGTTGGCTGCATTCCTTTCAGTGGATGTGTATTGATTTGGTTATGGCAAAGCATTCGAGGGAGGGCTGTCTGGCTATACGGGAGGAAGGGAAGCCGTCGTTAAGGATTTTTTCTTTTCTGTTTTAATAGGAATTGATTTTTATCTACGCTGCATTGGAGAAAAATGGCAAAACCGCCAGTGTAGTCCCCCCGTTCACCTGCATGTTAACCTGGGTCGAACTACCGGTTTTTAGTGACTTTGCCGCTGGTCAGCCGGGGATGGATAACGATAAGCTAGCTTTACTTTTACGGCAATGTAGTATGAAAAGTAGATTTTACTTTCTGGACTTTTCAAAGAATGTTTCTTTGCTGTTTACCTTATAATCTAAATAAGCGTTGAATGAATCATAATTGCATTTTAACGGGGCTGTATTATGAAGGCTTTCTTATGCAGGGTTAATTGTAACTTTTTTAAATTTTTTATTTTTATTTAGCCTAATTGCTTGTATGCAAAGGATAATCTGACTAGGAATGTTGTCTTTTTCGTGAATGGTTTAAAAGCAGATGTCTAATCTTCAGAATGGTGTTTTGGCAACTGGGCTGTGCCCCCCCCCCAGCAATTTGGATCCTTCATTTTCCAATCATCACTTACAATAATGCGATTTTAAGTGTAATTATGTGTATGTATAAATTATAAAAAGTATATTGGATTCCCATAAATTTCTTTTTAGTTATGTAGTTCATTTTACATTTTCTATCAGTCATAATAAAAAAAAATCTCAAATGCACAACTAGAACAACAACCTAAAGCGTCAGTATGGGTATTTTTTTATTTTTATTATTATTATTATTATTTTTTTTTTTTCAAATTCGTCCAGGTTTCAACGGTTAGTCTGCATGTGGAGATTGAGATTCCTCGTCACGATCTACAAAAGTACGTAAAATTAATTATCCACAGGAAGCATCTCGGGCCTAAAGAACGTTTAATTGAATAAGAAAGCATGATTGTTTAGAAATTTGTTTAAATAAATTTCTTTCAGAAATTGACTCGGCTCGTAATTATGTTATCCTCACGAAAATGACACCAGGAATTCGATATTTACTTTGCCAATTGGTGGTAGGACAGGAAAATTATATGGAGTTGCCAAAAGTACATTTCTTAGATAAACATGTACTGATAATTGATTGCAGTTTTCATCAAAAGATTTAAGATTTTCTTTAGTTAAATATGTAGATAAATCGTATTATAGGTACAATCACCGGAGTCAACTCGGGTGAAGGGACCAGAAATTTTATGTGATTAAAATAGTATCTGGTGGTGGGTGATACGATCTCATTCATTGAGAAAGAAAGATACGGCGAGAAAGGCGGAAAATATGTTCTATGCTGATAGCAGCAGATGCAACAAAAGATTGCCGCAGGTGTTGAGTAGTTTTTTTTTAAACAAATTAGTGCGATCCCTAATATGCAACTTTCACCAGGTGTTCGAGATTTGTGCTGCGGAAAGTTTACGAATATGTTACCGATTAAAGTTGTTAAGTTGTTTGAAGTTATGAATATGCAAGAGATGCTGTTCTCATTTCATTCATCTGCCGTCACGTAAACAGTATTATATAAATTGATTAAAAAATTTTTTTTGCGAAACATCGATGCCATAAAAATGTTGGAAAAGTTTCCCTTGTATTATAAAGAATATTTGCTTCAAAAGTGGAATTAGCCTTTCAGATCATCTAGCAAAATAAAATACACATTGAAGCCTTGTATTGTTGCCTTGTTGCAGAGTATTTTTTTTATTAGGGAAATCGTAGTAGTGCGTTTGTAATCCACAGCAAGATTTACGGATAGCCTGATTCAGAGACCTGTTATTCACTGGTTGATAATTTAGTTTTATTAAGCAAATCTTAGAGTTTTTTTGTCAAGTGGGCTGCCTGCCTTTGGGAAGAGTCAAGAAAATTTTTCTTACCCCTGTATCTGTCTAACGTTTTGCGTTCATGCACATTTCTAAATTTTATAAAATAGCAGCAATTCCTTGTCCCCTCCATCAAAAATTGGATACTTATGTAATAACGCAACCACCTTGGCGCAGTTTGGCTATTTTGTACCGATGAAAAAGTGAAAGCTTATCGTTTGCAAGATGACTTTTTTTTTTTTTCAAAGTGACTTTTTAAAAAACCAAGCTACTGATAATTTTAAATCGAAAAATATATCAAAAGAAAACACGCATTTGTAATCTAAAATACAAATTTTAATAATTAAAAAAAATCTGTCACAAAATCCTGGAATTTTTTTCGCGCTGTTTTCCCCATTCACGGTTCGGGCTGAACGTTATTCCCTTTCGTGATTTTGCGGCAAAAATCAACATTACTGCAGAAATGTGACCTCAATCTTTTAAACTACTGTCAAATTGACACTGAAGAATAGTTAGTTATGTGCATAATTGCCAGAGTTTAGTACATTCTGAAAATTAAGCGACTTCTGCTAAGGTGGTTGTGATAATAGGTAAGCAACAAAAATTGTTAGGATTTAAAATTACGGCTTATTAAATGTATAAAAGTAATTGCTATTGTCTGGGAATTCTTGATTGCTGCAATGTTATTAAAACACTACTCTCAGATCACACATAATAAACGCAACATATAAAACAACAGGTTATATATGTTGATTAAATTGATGTATTTTTATTATAGCTTTTCGTAGCATTTTTATTCGTGTCAACCAGAACGAAATTATGAAGCTTTCTTGTACAGCTTATTGAATTAAACCCATTTTTTGCTCCCCTTCGTTTGCACTTATTCTTCAAATTTCATTTTGACCCAGCGGTAGATAATCCCAACATAGACTCAGCGGTAAAGTCGCTGAACAGTGGTCGTTCCGAGTTTGAATCCTGGCGAACGTGCTGGCTGTATGGACGTTTTCGTGGTTCTTCTCATGTGTAACGTGTGTACGAGCCAGTTTCCCTTAGAAAGTCGTCCATGAAGGCATCTCTTCTGTTATGCATATAGCCTTCGGCTCTTCCGTAATCGCATGAACCAAATATATTTCTCACCAGTTATTTCTCATTCAGTCAATTCCGTTTTCATTTCGCGGGAAGCAAAATTACATAAAAACGCAAAACACCTTCATTAAAAATTTTAAAATACAGGAAAACCTGAAACACGAAGAATTAAATTAACATTTAATAAAAAATTAAAATTAAAAGTTATTAAATTAACATTTAATAAAAACTTTTAAAAAGAAATGTTTGCAATTAAAATTAAATTTTACTACACCAAAACAAGCAATTCGGCCAACGTACAAAAGACAAAATTTTCGATGCACAAAAAATTAAAGTAAACTTTTGACCCACTGGGGGTTGGAACTTTTGCACCAGCTGACTTTATTCACTTTGCTACAAGTTCCAAATTAAATAAATAGCCGCCACGTTAGGTCTAGCGAAACTTAGAACTTGTACTGTTGATACTTCTAGTGCTAATGCATGCATATTTATTTCAACTTTGAACAAAGTTTCAACGTTCTGCGGCTATTCGTTTTTTAGTTACGCGAAAGTGACGAAGAAAATCTCTTCTAAATCTGTTTTGCAATCCGTTTTGTAAAAGAAGTCCTTTATATTCTGTCCGTACGTACAGATGTTACTAAAAAAAATCATTCAAATGGATTCGGTCAGAATCGATACTTTCTTTAAAAATGATACCGAAGTTTCTTGCGCTTACAGTATTTTCGCTACTTCGTCCAAGGAAATTTCAAAAGAATTGTTTGTACAATGAAACATTTACGAATATTAAATATTATGTTAATCAAATGAGGGAGCAGGGTATAAAAATCTTTTTATCGTCTGTCGATACAGTCATCGGTCCGTGAATTCTGTTCGAACAGGTGCATAAACATACAACTAACCGGATGGGGGGGATGAAGTTTCTTATTTAGTTTAACTTCTGGCATATCAGGAAAACTAATACATGCTACGATTTTTTATTAAAATAACAGCATGGGCTTATTTTCACTCCAGTGGAATAATTCGCATTCTTAAGCGTGAAAAGTGACTGTAGAGGGGATTTCTCAACCCGGGGGGGGGAATTTTCAGGGATGAATGTGGTCAGCTTTTTAATTTACCTGTTAAGTATTTAGTTTTATTTTATGAATATAAAAAACGACTTCTATTCAAGGATTCCCGTTGTGTATTTATGGATATTTTTTGTACTCTTCTGTTTAATTTATGGAACACATTAAAAGTACTCTAAAGAATATGTATATGTATCCTTTTTGAGTGGAGGAGGCTGATAGTTTAGCGAAGGAACAAAAAGGTTGAGAACCTCGGTTGTAGCGATCTCAAGTCTTATCACTGTTATCCCTCTTTTTCCTCGAAGTCTTGTCCCCTCCCCTTAAGTGCCTCATGACATCAGAAAGTTTGTAGTATTGTGTGTAAATGCCTTTTTTTAAACGATTCTTAAGAATAATTCGAAGCTGAAAATTACTGATCGATTTTCCACCGTACTGAGTTAAGTTTTTTCCGTTCTTGTCAAGTTCAGCTCAACTAAAAATCTCGTACGAACGTTGATTTGGCTCGCATTTTTAATAGTCCATCAAATTCCATGTTAAATTTTTCAAAACAGATTGCGAGTTCTGAGGATAACCATCTTCGATATCGTGATTAAATTTGTGATTAAGGGAACTGTGTACAGCTAGATTTTTCGAAATGCTTATTTAATCATATATTTTACCCAGAATTGCCTACCTTTAAAGGAAAAAGTAACCCTCCTCATCTTTCCGCGTACAGCTGATCAATTCTGTAAAGAGATACCAGGGGCAGAGTCGCTGAACGCTGGTAGTTCGATCCGAGGTTCGAATTGCGCTAACGGCTTGGCTGCATAGGCATTTACTGGATTTTCCCCTTATGTAACGTGTATACGAGCCAGTTCCCCTTGAAGAGTTCTTCACGAAGGCATCCCTCCCCATAGACAGATAGCCCTCGAGTGCTTTGCCATAATCAGATAACCAAACTCTAAAGCTATAACCTCGACATGTAGGACTAAGGTCCTCCAAAACTGGGGGGTGGTTCAGTTTGAGAGGTAAAGTCGCTATACATTGGTAGTTCGATCCGGAATTCGAATCTTGGCGAACGAACTGGCTGAATGGCGTTTTCGTTGTTTTCAAAATGTGTAACCAGTATACGAGCCAGTTTCCCTTAGAAACCCTCCTCCCCTTAAAGATAGCCCTCGAGTGCTTAGCCATCACGTTCTAGATGGGTCTTAGAGACGTTGGATTAGCCGTAATCAAATAAACTAAACCAAACCATAATCGTTTTAATTCATAGGCCACTTCATAATCGTAAAGCGATTATAATATTAGTAAATTTAATTAAAAGTAATCATTATTAATCCAGATCCTTTAATTGGATTTATAAAAATAGGCAACAGATTTAGTTCGACTCTTCGGATTATGACAAAGCGTACGAAAGCTATCTACGTAATCGGTTCCTCGGTCGCGCAAGTGTAAAGTCCCCCCCCCCTCGCTTTCCCGAATGTGACCGTTTTCAGATGTACAGGAATTTGTCAGTAAAGAATAATATTTTAAAATACACGTATTATTTTCAATGTAATGAATGTATTGAGATAAAGTTGAGTCCTAATCTATGTGAAAGCTGAATGGAATGTTAAGTCGAAATAAAACATGGTATTAAAATTTAAAAAAAAAAAAGTTACTCTTCTTTTAGGAACTCTGATAACGAGGCTCCAAGAAAGTTAGCTTAGTAGCAGATTTTGCCGAAACTCCATCATGGCGGTAAAACATGTGCAGTATTGTCTTTTAGCTTGTAAACAAACGTTTATTCTAGCCAGTAGTTTTTCCACCGCTTATTTTGTATTCATGGGCCACTGTATCCAGAATGCAGATCTCACGCATTTAATACAGGGAATTCTTTGTTTCCGTAGTATATAAATCTGACTGCGGTATGGCAAATCGAAGTATTTTTAAACGAGTTGCTTACTGGTTTTGGTATTTATTAGTAACAATTTTTCGCAGTGCGTTTTCAAAAAGGTTTATTTCCCATGTAAAATTATATGATCAAATACGAATTCGAATATTCTCGATTTTGCGGTAAAAGCGTACGTACCGGCAGAAAAATGCTATTTTCTTCTTTTTTTATGGGTAAATCCCGTATGTGTATATTTTTACGCATACGAAAATGGCGGCATTGATTTTTTAAATTTCAAAAAATGTTTTGCACGTCTTTGCTAGTGTTTGGTGGATTCTGAACAATTTGCGACTTTACCACTGTGTGGTTGCATTAGTATATTTCATTAATGTGAAAAATATTTAGTTTTTGCATATTCTGCAAGGATCAGTAGAACGCTACCAAAGCAAACCGAAAATAACGTATCTTATGTATTTGCTTATATTATATACATTTAATTAAACGGCGATTAAATAAAGAATTATGTACTAGTTAGGATATTTGATCCGATTTATATTAAGCCTTTTACCCGAAAATTATGATTTTTTAAAGATTTTTCGATTTTGATAAAATTTTTCCAATAACTGCATTCAAAATTACGCTTATGAAAAATCAAAACGAGAGTAGCCTTTCCACCAGTTGTTTTTAACCTTGATTTCATACAATCAAATGAACCGTGGACATCAGAAGTGAGTCTTAATGTTTAATTAAGCATCTTCGTGAAAAATATCAATCTTGCTACAACTGCAGGTGTTCCGCGATTTCTTTTTTTAATATTTAAATAGAGGTCGTCCTTTTATTATTTTTATCAGCATAGACGCTTCAGCGAGACCCAATATAAGGTAGTAGACTTCCTTTCTCTTGTAAACAGGAAGCCTTGTGGGTCAATGTTTTATTTTTGTTTCGATTTATGATCGCTGCGCTCTGGAAGCTTATATGATGCAAAGTTCAGTCCGGGTAATTGAGTTAAAATCGCCCCTTTAGGATGCTTGGTAAATATTTATAGCAGTTAAAAAAAGTTTTTTAGTTAGTAAAATTCATCATAGGATAGGCCACCAAGTTGGAATTTTTTAAGAAACTTGCCATTAAACTGATTTAAGTACTATAATGTATTGGTAAATTGTCGTGTTTGCATAGATTATTGCCATATACTTTGCACAGCAAAATTGTACCAGAAATTAAATTTTTAATGGTGTAATAAATATAGTTATCAAAATATCAGTCATTTATAAAAAAACTATTGCAATAATTTCCTTGCAGGTACCTCTAAAGAAGATATAATGTATACTTATGTGGAATATTTTTAATTATTAATTAGTTATGTAATAGGCTTGCATGTTTTAGATTTCATAAATGTGCAATAAGTATTAACTCTTGATTTAATTAAAATTTAAATCAAGTATACATAGTCATGTAAATTGATCAAAGTTTTTCCTGAAGCCTTCATTTGTATTTTGTGCATATGATTAAAATGCAAACATCTAAAATATTCACATGCAATATTTAATTTACTTGTTGTTTTTAGGTTGCAAGATAAAAGCGTTGAGAGCAAAGACAAATACCTACATCAAGACTCCTGTGCGAGGGGAGGAGCCAGTATTTGTTGTTACAGGCAGAAAGGAAGATGTCAATTCTGCAAAACGTGAAATTCTCTCTGCAGCTGAACATTTCAGCCAGATACGAGCTCAAAGGAAAAATAACCTCAACGGAACCCTTATACCAGGTCCCAACTCTAACATTCCAGGCCAGACGACAATCCAAGTCAGAGTTCCATATCGTGTCGTGGGACTGGTTGTAGGGCCCAAAGGTGCAACAATCAAACGAATTCAACAGCAAACTAACACATATATTGTTACTCCAAGCAGAGATAAGGAACCAATCTTTGAAGTGACAGGTTTGCCAGATAACGTAGAAAGTGCTCGAAAAGAAATAGAAGCCCACATTGCCATGCGAACTGGTGGATCTGTAGATGCAGTCGATGATGATTTCAATTCAAATGCTCTGGAATCTCTCACAAATAACCTTAATGCCATAAACAGCTCTCTTTTTAAGACAGATATGGGCAATGGTTTTATTTGCCCTTTTCCTCGTGATAGCAATAATCTTTTAGATCTCCATCCTGGAGATAACATTTTTAATTTTTCGACTTCTACGGGCCGAAATTCAAAGCAGAATGATATGTTCAACAATATCTTTGGTTTCAGCAGTAACTTCGGGCTTTACGATGTTGACGAGGGCCTTGGGGATTCCCCAACTTTTGAGGCACCTGGTGCTTCTCTCAGTGCCTCATCATGGCCTGACTTCGGAACATCCACTCTGACAGATAGTGGGATTTCATTGTTTGGTTCAACATCGATAAGTGGGAGTAGCACGGGATTATCAGATTTATCGCAGAGAAGTAACAGCATTAGTGGTGCACTCACAGATCTCATAGTCGGAGATCATCCTCCTGCTCGACGAATTAGAAGTGACCCCCTGACAGTTCCAGAAGTTGGGGATATTCTTTGTAATCTGGGAAGCACAATATCCATGTCTTCTTTCTCTCCTTTGGCAAGCACATCACCAGTGACTTTAGCTTCTGGATTTCCTGCCGCTGCAACAAAATGCACAAGCAGCTCTTCGAGCAGCCCCATCGAATCATTGGCCCCAGGAAATAAATCTAAACGGGAGTGTGTAATGTGCTACGAGAGTGCTATTGTTGCTGCCCTTGTGCCATGTGGCCACAACCTGTTCTGCATGGAATGCGCCAATCGTATTTGTGAAAAGTCAGGTTCAGAATGTCCGGAATGTCACACACCTGCTTCCCAAGCCATTCGCATCTACTCCTAAGGACCTAAGGCAGCTTTTGAAATATCAAGTCCTGGCAAAAAGTGCCAGAGCCAAACGATTTTGCATTCTCATCTTTTTTATTTGTTTATATCTTCACTTTGTGTGTGAGTGTATGTCTCCATGCCCATAGTCACTAACTTGGTCTCCCCATCATTTAATTCCATATATCCATCTAAAGAAGATGGTGTTAACTTATATGAGTAGATGTAAGAGCTGTGTATTTTGCTGCATCACAATCTCGAGTATAAGACGGAGTATTAAAAGTAATTATTATAAAGATTATATTCTTTGATGTCTAATTTGTATTTAAGAACTATAAAATGAAGCTACTTATTCAGGTGTATATTCCACATATGAACTTTTTAAACTATGTAGTTTTAATTGTCATGTGTATGTAATATTTGCACATATATAATTTGGTTGCCATTTGAAATGAATATCTTTAGAGTCCTGAAGCTTGTGTTTCAGGAATATTTTATCTTTACGAATTTTATAGTCAGTTATCACCCCTCCTTGTTGCTGCATACGTAAGTCTTGTGATTTGTGACAGTTAAACTTTCTGTGCAGCCAAGGAACTAATTTGCACAAAAAAGAGGTTTAGTAATTTGCTATTTTTAATATTGTTTAGTATTCCTATTTTAATATATTTATGTGGTTTCTGTATATGTAGGCGAAATATTTTAATTATAGTAATGTTTTTATTTTAAAGCCGATAGTGGCTGTTATTATATTCAGATGAGAACTTATATTTGTCTATTTTTCTGCATTAAATTTTTGAGTGCAACGTATAAAGAATGTTGAATAATTATATTTTCATTGTAGTCTTCCAGACTTTTATTTCTTAATGTTGCGTTTTGCATATTTTTCTTTTTTGTTATGAGAAAGATTTTGCACTTATTTTCTCTCATTTGTTATGTAACATAAGTAGCTTTACGTATTCTTGAAAGAAAAAATTTTAAAAATATATAAAAAATAAGTAACAGTGCTTTGTGATTATTGTTAAATGCTGTCTTGTATCCCTGTGCGCAATAAGTATGTAGACGAATTTTGAGAGCTTTCTCGGAGGAAGAGCTCTTGTACTTATATGCAATTTCTAACTTACAAACATCAGTCTGCATAACTTGGTGCGTTTGTGGAAAATAAGATAGTTTCTGCAATGTGTTTCTGTGGTAAGATTTGCTATTTATGACAAGTGTGCTTGCAAGTGATCTCTAGATCTGAAAGATTTGCCAATGTTGTTAGCGACCAGTCTAGTATTTAAGTCGGAAAAGGCACTCCAAGTTTGTAACTGCTCACAATTTTACAATATCAGTATTGCTACTATTTGTAAACAGTGCTAATATAATGTTGCCTTATCAGGGACATGCTGTGTATATGCCATTAGTTGTGTAGCCGTTGTATGGTTTTACTTATTTTCCTTGTACATTAGTCCTGATGTAGAATGCTTCTGATTTTTATGTGTTTTTAATGTTATATATAGAAAAAAAGGATGTGCGAGTGTCAAAACAATTTATAGTAGTTTTTCTGAGTGCATTTACTTTATTCAGTCTTGATAACAGAATGAATCAAAAAATTTGTACAGAATATGGTCAAAAGATTTTAATGTCGGTTTTTCCAGAAATTGAAATCTTAACAGCTTGTGTGACAGAGCTATAAAACGTGCATTTTCTTATATCTGAGATCTTTCATTAAATTATTTCGATGCAGCTGCGGATGTCTGAAATAATTTAAGCCCAACATATATAAAAAGTATTTAAAATGTAGCCCGGTACGTCTGCGTTAACTGAGTATCTATATAGCTTTCTTGCACTAGGTGTTTATATTCCTTGTTGATTCATTAATAGTACAATATTGAAATGAATTAGAGATATAACAATATTTTACAGAAAATTAGATGCCAAACTCAAATTTATAAATTGGCTGTTGACATTTCTATAGAGAAATTTAACATTATGGCTTTGTAAATAGAAAAAGCTCATATATATGTATAAAATAAATACAGTATTTAATTATGTGCTGTGATAAAATGCTTGACATGAACATTTTTTTTCTGTTCCTGGGCATTTTCTTATATATTATATGTATATTATATTAACTGTTTCTATGAAATGCGTATTATTCGATGTTTTATCAGGGTTTTGTTTAAAGGCTTAATTTCTTTGTGTTATGTTTTTACTAATTTTATTTGAAAAAGATATCAACATAGTTATAACTTATTTTATGTGAAAGGCATTCTATCAACGCATAACAATGCTTGGAGATAGTTGGCTATATGAAAATTGAAAGAAGCATGTAAATTATTGAAAAATATAGTCTGTAAAAAAATAAAAGTGTTATCAGATTATTTAATTTGATGAATTAAAGCATATATATTGTACCTGAGTTTTAAGATTGAAAGTTATTCTGGAGCTTATATATAAATTTTTGAGGTCTAGAAATGACAATGGTTGTGTATAGCAATTAAAACTTGAGTAATTTTACGGTGCTGAAGATTTTTTAATATTAACAGATATTGTATAAATGCGTAATGAGTGTTGTTTCTTTTTGGAAGATTTTGTCACTCGCACATCGACAATTTTTAAATGTGTTGCATAATAAAGCCATCTACAAAGTAAAGAATTTTTATCTGTATGAATGTTACCATGTATTCTGGAAGATCTGAAGTTTTATCTGCGCTTGTATTTAAAAATAAGTGTTTATTTGGCACAACTCTCTTATCTGCTCAAAAGTGTTCATCTGTAATGAGAGGGTTGTAATAACATGTTCTGTACTAACTGGTTTGTAGTGTGTACAAGGCAAATACCCACACATTTTTTCATTACGTACCAAGGTTCCATGCTCTAAAGTAATCAATTCCCTGCATATATATTTTATTATTCAAGTTTTTAAATATATTGTGAACAAATCTATTTTGGATTTTCTGGAATTAACCTGCACACGAGCGCGCTGACCGAAGTGTGCTTGCGTGTGTGATTTACGTACTTAAATGTTACACTTTTTTTCCTTTTCACGTTTGCTAATGATTTTATTTTTGACATTTTCAAAGTGTTTCAATAGTAATAAAAGTTAAATGAAAAGTTTATAATGTAAGATGTGGTTTGGTTCACGTTATTTAGTTATTTGGGATATATTTTATATAAATATATATATATATTTTGCCAAAGAGTATACAGTGTTTTGAGTAAAATCCAATATCGACCATTTATATAGTAATGCCAGTTTTTATGGATTGTATTTCAATATCTTAAAACTCTTTCAATTAAAAATACTAAATATTTTAAGATGTCTTAATTAGTATTTTTGCACTTTAACTAGACATACCACATTTTAGCAATAACAAGCCTAATAACGGAAACAGCATTGTTACAGAACTAGTTTATAAAATAAAAATGTATCATTAATATCAATAAATACTTTATTCCTATATGACATGATCTGACAGTTGTCTGTGTTGGTTTCTCTCAGTTCAAAAATACCAACTTTACAGTGCCCATTGTGGGAAATTTTATGGAAAAGTGCCAATTGTTTTAATAATAGACATTTTCAAGATAAATATATACTCAAAAAGAAGTTAATTGCTTAAAAATCTTGAGAGCTCCTATGGTTCTAATAGCTGGCTCTCATTTGTTTAATCAAGACATATCATTTGTTTGTTTTATTATCACAGAAGTCAATAAAAAAGAGCCATTTTTATCAACTTGTTTGCTTTATTAATTTAATTTGCTTCCCAGCAGCTGGTTTGTGGAGAAGAGAATCTCGAAGAAAGGATAAGTATTCTGTAAAATGACACTTACATTGCAGTTGCTAAGATTAAAAAAATACTTACATGAAGATTACATAACTCGTTTACCTCATTTCACAAAACTTAACGTATCATTAATGTGGCTTTATCATAATCAGAGCAGAAGATTAATAAAAACTAGCTCAGAATCATTGCACATATATTTCCATGTGTACACATGTACATGTTTCCATTGCAGCTTCGGAAAATAGCAAGATTTCACTTCCTTCATACCTCTTATTGTTGAATAAACTAAAGAGCTGATAAAAAATTTTTAAAGTATCAAGAAGCTACTTTATTAATAATTTTTCTCTCCAGCTCTTAAAACTACTATACATACACAGTCCAGTCACATTAATGTGACCACCACGTACTTTCCATGTCAGAGTTAAATAACCAATCACAGAAGGCAGGTGGCAGCACAGTGCAGTTGAGCGTATATAAAGGGTGTGTGAGGGCTTCGGAAAACATTTCAGTCGTTGGCGTAATGCAGAAACGAAGCGATTTATCCGACTTCCAAAAGGGCATGATCATTGCCTTTCGGGCCAAGGGTGGAAGCATTTCCGAAACGGCTGAGTTTGTGAACTGTTCGCGTGCCGCCGTGGTAAAAGTGTACCGTGCATGGCAAAATGGGACTGTCCAAAATCAGCGACGTGGCAAATGTGGTGCACCACGGGCCATAGATGACAGAGGCGAACGACGGTTGCGGAGATGCGTTCGGGCAGATAGACGGGCTACCGTTGAGCAACTGACCACCAAAATGAACCAAGGGGCTACCAAAAGTGTCTCCCAAAGTACTATTCAGCGAACATTGCTGCGTCTGGGCCTCCGAAGCAGACGCCTGGTTCGTGCACCTATGCTGACTGCTGTTCATCGACGGCGAAGGCTAGAATTTGCACGCCAGTACAGCAGCTGGACGTCCACTGAGTGGCGACAGGTTGCGTTTTCGGATGAATCGCGTTTTATGCTCCATCGGACAGATGGACGTTGGCGTATAAGGCGTGAAACCTCTGAAAGGAACCACCCTGCAACCATTGCCGGAACGGTCCAAGCTGGAGGCGGGAGCATTATGGTCTGGGGAATGTTTTCCTGGCATTCTCTAGGTTCACTGATCATTGTGGAAGGCACAATGGATCAATACAAGTACGCATCTGTCCTTGCGGACCATGTTCACCCCTACATGCGCATTGTTTTTCCTCAGGATGATGGCATCTTCCAGCAGGACAATGCGAGGTGCCATACAGCTGCCAGTGTACGTGCGTGGTTCGAAGAGCACCAGGATGAGTTTACCGTCCTCCCCTGGCCAGCAAACTCACCTGACTTAAACCCAATCGAGCATCTGTGGGACCATCTCGATCGAGTTGTTCGCGCCATGGATCCTCAACCGCGTAATCTAGCGCAGCTGGCCACGGCATTAGAGTCGGCATGGCTCAACGTCCCAGAGAACACCTTCAGGGACCTATGTGACTCTCTTCCTGCACGTCTCGCAGCAGTCCGCTCTGCGAAAGGTGGTTATTCTGGCTTTTGACAGATGGTCACATTAATGTGACTGGACTGTGTAATACACATGAATATATTTACACATAATTCAGTAAAATTCTAGAATTTCAAATGAAAAACACTTTCATATGCAAATAGGAGATCCTTATCAGAGTTGCCAACTGTCCCAATTTCTAATCGTTCTCCCGCCAACCCGATTTACAATATATTTCTACCGACTTTCTCTTATTCTTAAAATTTCTCACGATTTTTATGTAGCTTGACTTAATACTTCGTTATTTTCAGCCTCAAAAATGTGATTTGGGGTGTCTGAAAGCACCTGGTTTTTCTCTAGACTATATAGAAAATCAAATTAGTTTTATCGGTGAGAAATTATGGCTAGTTTCTGCTTTGTGAGTGAGAAAACGTCAAGTTCCATCTCTCCAATGAGCATCGAGTGCCGTGTGTCATCTGGCACATATTAGCCAATGAGCACAAAGCAAGATCAAGACTGTTATTTCGTTCATCTTGTCGCTGACTTGTGTAAACGTGCTTGCTTTCGAGAAATAGTTTAATAAATTACGATATTTCATATTAGTTATGTCTGCGAAAAAGGTAAAATACTCGGGTACTTTTCAAAAATCGTATACAGATGACGTTTCTTCTGATATTTCCTCAAGGAAATGTAATGCATTTGCGATTTTCCGATTTCGCATGGTGGAAAGGCCGATTTTCTCAAATAGGTTTGTACACAAGGACAACACGAGTTCTATTGAAGAAAACGAAAAGTTACCTTTCCTGTGGAAACAAAGGATAAAAAAGTTAATGCAGAATGTACTGTTTCATTTAAGAATTAGAAACTGAACTTTCAGGCATTAATTAGTAACGATTTGAAGTTAATTCATTATTAAAAAATATATTTTTATCATCAGTAAATCTCCCGATTTTTGAGTGTCATAGGTTGGAAAGTATGCTTTATATCTTCTCCCCTACCCATTTTTTTTTTAAATCTGATGCGATGGGTAATCTTGCCTTTGAGTGGATTTTTAGTTTTTTGGAGAAATTATTAGAATCCAGCATGAAATGTTATGGGTAGTCTCAGTTACTCAGTTTAATTAAAGTATCAGTTATTCATATGCAGAAAGTATGAAATATTTTAAGAAAGAAAACAATTGTTACAGATTTGTGTTTTTAGTTATATTGTATCTGAGCTATATGGGGACAGAAAACCCTGTTGAGATGAATTGTTAGGGGAAATGGTGTTCAATGATTGCATGCAATGAGATTCCTAATTGCTCCTGCTGTGAAAGGAAATTACGCCTTGACGTTTGTTGGCTTTAGCTCAAACGCTTCGTTGGTAAGCTATTTCACATTTGATGTTTAATAATACCAAGTGTAGGGGACCGTTAATGAGAGAATCGAATTTGAGAGGCTTGTGTCAGAAAGATCATTTGAGACTATCTTGGTTGTTAGCCATTTTATGAATTCATACAATTTATTTAATATCTCTGTTAAAAGAGGAACAGCCTGAAAAAATGTTCTTCAGTTGATTATTTTTGTATAATAGATGGGTTGAAAATATCCCCCTCCCGGGATCAAGTCTAGTAATAATTCTTGACAGCATTTTTTTTTCTTCGTGAGTGCTTTTAAGAAGAAAATGGGTAAAATCACAAGGGAAAGTAATTCTGATGTGTAGCTGAATACAAAATGTCATGAAGGAACAGGTATGCGTTTTGCTAAGTCAGGGTCAGAATTTCGTAATAATTAGTTTTAAGATTCGTCAGTATATGTAATGCATCTCTCTGAGTTTTGAGATGAGCAAATTTCGAGAAATACAATATTGTCACATTTTCAGGAAGTTTTTCTGAAAAGATTATAAATACTGACTGTAAAAGAAGAAAGTATGCATCTGCAAAAAGGCTCATTTTTGAAATTGAAAAGCAGGTTTTTAAAATAAAAATGGGTAAAAGGAACTACTATCTTCTTTTAGAAGCAAATGTTTCTACACTTTTATAATACTTTTGCGCGATTACAGCTGGCAAAAGTGCCAATATTCATAAAAGTAAGAAAACAGAAGTCTAAGTTCATTAACAAAAATCGTGATTTTACGTATTGGAAGATTTCAAGAGTAACTTGTGCCTCTTTGGATCAGTGTTTTAGAAATACAATTATTGTTAGACATTTTCTGAAAACTGCTTTTACAGCGTTTAAGAAAACTTCATGATTCAGTTTGTCTCGAACGACTGACTGATCGTGGAGTTTCACATATATATTTATGGTAAAGCATATAGCCCCTGAATGTTCTGCTGATGGATGTCTTCGTTGGGGACTTTTCAGAACTCTGCATCCACTCCACTTCCTTTAATAACGGGAGTTAATTTGTAGTTTTAGCTGCTGGTGAACCCATTGTTCCAATTCAAGAGATGAATCGAGTAATGTATTCAAAAAGGTTCGTTCGATTCGATGTTTCTTGAAAGCAAAAAGTATCAAATAGATATTTATCCATACAGTTGTGCGAAATAGATTGAAATTGTTAAAAGCTTCTCATTTTATTTTCTCAGACAAATTAAAAAGCTTGATGAACCTTCCTTCCTCAATGGCCCGACAAGAAGCTTTATCTGGCCTTCTCAAGAAGCTTTATCCAGGCCAGTCTTCTCCTTTATAGCGTTTTCCTAGTTACTTGTTTCTAAGAGCAGTAGGAATAATGAAACCATACTGAAATTTATAGTTTATTGATGAGAGCAATGACCCTTGAGTACATAAGCTATTTGCATTATGTGTCGGATACTACTCTCATGTTGAAAAAAGTATTAACTGTTGCCTTTCTGGATGCAACAGCAAACAAAGTTCCTATGTACCTTTTCTTTATGGGGGTAAAGCACTTCATGTAAACATTCTTTGGAAAGGAGATGATAATGTTACTGTCATAATGGAGTCCATTCAGTTTCAAAAAAGCTATGTCAATCGTTCTTTACAATTGCCTGAATATTTATTTACCATTCCATTCGGAAATTTTAGTGCGGGAATCCTTGAATTGGTTTGCACATTTTGCAATACATACGGCCAAATATTGGCATTAATGTAATACAATAAATGATGGAAATGAACCCCTAAAATCTCCACAAATGAGTCGGACATTTTGGTCGCTAATCGAAATTGTCACAATATGAATTGTTTAGCAGTTTTGATTTAGTTTAGATGTTACATTGCAGACTAACTCTGTTATATAATGATTATCTCCAACAATCAATCTCCTTAAAAAAATCATGTCTCTGTGGATCCACTGAACGAAAAGACTTCTCCAGAAGGTAACGATGGGATAAGAAATCCATATTATGCTAGGTGTTCTCGTTCAGCGTAATAATAATAGATTTCGATATTAAAAATACGTAGTTTATTAACTTAATCATCTGTGACTGATTATAACTGATATTTACAACCTGTCATAATATAATTTATAAGCTTCATTATAGACAAATTTACAGCATTATTTCTTAACGCATTTTCCAGAAATATGATCTATATCCATAAAATGACCTCTTCTGAATAAATGGTTGCCATTACCTCAAGAGGTTGGACATCTGTCTGTTAGCCCGCGGAAGGTTTCCCTTCTACCATCCGAAGAAGGCGTTCACCACCTTGGGGAGGGGAGTTAACAGGCTTCTTTTCATAAGCCGGATATACTTTTTTTTTATGCTGGATTATACTGAAACTCTCGTATGTCTAAACGCAATTTTAATCACGCTGTGTTTCAAAGGAATAAATTTGTTAATTAAATACACTGGAACTTCTATCTAACATTTTGCAATGGAATGTGTAAGAAAATGCTTAAGAACGGATTACACTCTCTACAAATGTTTTGTCCACAAGTCTAACGTTGGGCGCCTTACAAGATATTGGATCCCGCTACCCACCTTCGTGTTCTTTTCTCTTCTATTTGCTTATTTAATTGCTTATATTTCACGTACTCACCGTATGAAATGCTATAATTGGTCTACCAAACTTCACTCTGGAGGTATATATCCTATCGATGACTTCATGGCTTGAGAACTGGCTTTTGCTTTTTTCCTTTCTTCTACAGCATCATGTTAACCATAATTCTATGTTATGTTCTCCTGCCGACGCGGTTCTGTACAGGCGCCTGACCATGTGACTCAATTCTCCTAAGTATTTGCCCACAATTTTATTCCCAGTTCAGTTCGAACCTGAAATATCCCTTAATCATCCCCATTTCAGCCTTCGTTTTCTGGCCCCCACGTGGGGATCAATTTATCACAAGGATCGTGGCTTGAGAACTGGCTTTTGCTTTTTTCCTTTCTTCTACAGCATCATGTTAGCCATAATTCTATGTTATGTTCTCCTGCCGACGTGGTTCTGTACAGGCGCCTGACCATGTGACTCAATTCTCCTAAGTATTTGCCCACAATTTTATTCCCAGTTCAGTTCGAACCTGAAATATCCCTTAATCATCCCCATTTCAGCCTTCGTTTTCTGGCCCCCACATGGGGATCGATTTATCACAAGGGAAGATCAATTTATCACATAACCATTCGTTATGCCCTTACAATTGTAGCATTTGATTTTATTAACTCTTTGAAGGCCAAAACGCCCGAGATAACCTTTCATTCAAACGGCCGACATTGTGATGATGTTTCCTTCCCTTCCCTTAAAGTATGCAGTAGCAGGTGCGTTTTCCTCGATGTATTGTATCAGTTTATTGCAGACAGCTTGCCCTGAAAGGTTAATGGAAGCTTCTTTGTTAGGAAATAGAAAGGAAGTTGTTGGAAATCCTCACACCTCTTTATGCGTTAATGGACGGGGAGGGGCATTTCAGTATTTTAAGCATACGGGTTAGCGAACGCTTTGTTTTTCTAAGGTTGTTAAGGACTAGTTCCTAGTATAATTCCCCCCCCCTTCTTTTTTTCATTTCTTAGCATATAACATTATACTGCCCTAGTTACGTTAGGAGTTCTTAAAAAGATCTAAAAAAATATTGAAACATTATAGCGAAACCCAGAAGAGGGCCAAAAGCCCTAGTTTCTGATAGCAGACGTTGAGATTGAAACATATCTATGAAATATATATATAAGTGGGAATAAATAGTGGGTTTGCTGATTTAACAGTTGAAATGGAAATAGTCTCATAAATACAAACAAGAAAGTATTTTGACCAGAAAAGTCATGCATATCCAAGGAATGAAGCAAATATTGAAGTATGAAAATACACTGATTTTACTTTCTTTTATTTATAAAATGGGATGTAAAAACGTAGATTGTTATAAATGAATGAGGAATATTTCTCGATTGGGCTGAAATGGGAATACGATTGCTGAATTTTCCCTTTGAAGCTGAAATGGAAAAAATTGATTGAATTCGGAACGAGTTTACTCGGCATTGTAGTACCACATTATAGAAAAATAACAGTTATTAATTTCAACATAAATTCACTAGAAATTACTTTCCAATCCTACACACAATGTGCGTCCCTTTTTTTTGCCTAAACTGAATGTGCAAACTTCTCGAGACAAGTATTTTCACGCACGCAACGTTGCTTATAGAAAAATAGCCTATTTTTTGTAAAGCTTGTTACCATCTCCCGTTTATTTTTGTCTTCCTCATGCATACCCCTTGTTGATCTGAACTGAAAGCTGACAGAAATAAATATATCGCAGTTGCAACAAAGTAGCATTTGGAATGATGTTAATAGCGGGATGGACCTCAGAAATCATGAGCCTTACTGTGTCGTCAGCTTTATAGCCCAAAACCGAAAGCAACGCAAATATTCGTATCCCGCTTAAAAATTTTTTTATCTAAACTATCAGTTCGCCGACAGCATTATTTATAATCAGAGTTTAAACTGCGCCAGACTCCCGCTACGGTACTTCTCCGTTTTTGAGATGAATCATAATTTTAGCCGCAGCCCTAAATAAAAAGGCACCGGTTCCTCTTTTATGTAAGTTAACCACAATTTCGGCGAACAAATTTTATTTTAATACTAAATATGCCTTAAAAATGGATTTTAACTTCTGAACGCAAGCCTGTCTTTTCCTCGGACAAAAATCTTGGACAGAGGTTGAGACTTTTGAGGGAAGAAAAGCCCCCTACCCACATGTCAAAGGCTTATTTTCCAGGAAATGCAATGAATTTATGAGAGCGGGTTAAATTTTCTTCCCTGAAAGGGCTACAGGATATCACACGGCTCGTGCACGCGCCATGCTAGCAGTTTCCTACTGCAGATCTCCTGTACGCGTAATGGCAGACCGCACATTCAGTTGAACAATGTTAAACGAATTACGCACACTGCGCATGCCCAGAAGAGAATTTGGCGTAACTTTAAAAGAAGATAAATATGGTATATGGTTGATATTCTGTTATGTGGACGTAAAGAGTTTAAAACTTTAAACAGTCTAAAACTTTTCGGGGTTTTAAAACTTGTTAGGTTGTACGTTGCTTTATTACTTAGAGTGCAAATATCGATTCTAAACTCCCCAAATTTTCGTTTAAGAAGGATTACAAAACAGGAAACATTACATGATGTTGTTTATTGATTGTATTTCTGAGGAAGAAAAGCAATCGATTATTTACCATGCGTTCCATTCATAAATACTTTAACAACTTAACTTCCAACAACTTAAATATTTTAAAACTAGTTTAAATTACTGAATTAAAGCCAAAGAAATAATTACAAATAATTTATACTAAATTTAATGTTTATGAACAAAATGAAACAGAATAAGAGCGTAAAGAGTCGCTAAGGCCTACATGACGAACAGACTTGTGTAGGGTTGTTTATTTTTATTTGCCAGTATTTTCTCCCACCCCAACGGTACGCTATTGGGCATGCGCAGTAATCGAAATTCATTAACATTGATCAGCTCAATGTGCGGTTTGCCATTACGCCTCCGGTACACGTTTTGAACGATATAACAAGAGCGGCGGACCACTACTGTTATTTGCATAGAGGAGTCTTACGTTTACGGATTACGCTGTTATCGGATCGTATTTAGGGAAAATTTCTGCTTGATGCCTAGAATTATATCCACAGGGCATCGCGATCAGAAAGTCTTGGACTCTGCCCTCTTTATTTTCAAAGCTACACTTTTACATTAAAATTTCCTTCCGTATCCTGATACTGTTTCTAGAATTCTTCTTTGTAACGCTTTAATCCTTTTATCATTTTTCATTGATGTGTTGGGAAAAAAAATAGAATGGTTTTTGTATCTATCATTCTTTGAAATAGTACATTATTTGTATAAACAGGGCTTAAATTCAAACGGAGATCGGCTTAGGTACTTCTTAGCTTATGAGTGAAATTGTAATTTTTTGGGACATTTTATTTTAATTAATTATTTTAGTTTTTATTTATTTTATTGATTTATTGTTTCCTTCTTTTCTGACAGTCTTCCATGGGTTCTAACTTTAGAAATTAAGCCCTGTTTATAATCGATGGAGTAAAAAATGATTTGAAGAATAATTTATACCAGGGTGGGGCAGGTGAGGCCCTTGCCTCAGTTGAACAAATAGAAGGAGCGCCAAATTAGCTATTCGATCAAAAATTCAGAACTTTGCTTTTAAAACTCACTATTTTTAACTTAATTTCGGAATACTGCAGTGAATATTAAAAGAATTTTGTGTTATAAACAATCCAGCTAAAAAATTAAAAAGTTTCTTCCGATTTTCAGTTTCTAATTGGTGAACAATTAATGTCATTAGATTTAAGTCATTTAAAGGCAGCGGCTTATGACTTAGCACTTAAATATCCGAATGATATGAACGCTGAAGAAATTCAGTAAAATTATCTAGTTTTAAAAACCATACTATTTCAATAATTCTGGGTTCAAAAGCAGCTACAAGCTTAGAATTTCTAAAAATAATTCGCGATTATAATTTAGTTCAGTCCTATCCGAATTCGGAAAAAGCGTTAAGAATTTTTTTAACGTCGCCAGTTGCTGTAGCGAGTGGCGAAAGAAGCTTTAGCAGACTTAAAATAACAAAGAATTATATGAGATCTTCACTAGGCCAAAAAAAACTTTCAAACATGGACATTCTCTCTGTAGAACATGAGTTAAGTAATCAAATAGATTTTGAAAAGTTATTGATGATTTTGCTTCTTTAAAAGCAAGAAAAATTAAATTATAAATATGCTTGTAAAGTTTATGCCATAAATTTTGAGCAGATGTTTTATTTATACTACTTAATATTACTTGCCATTTTTCAACAAGCATATTTTTAATGATTTCCATTTCAAAATTGTTAATCATTATATATGTTTCACTTGTGGAATATACAAAGTTATAATTAAATATTACTGTAAGAGTTATTGTACTTAAACTTGAAATAGTTACTTTTAATGAGCATAAAATATGTATAACTATAGTTAATTTGTTGTATATTTATATAGATGCAATAATGCATATATTTGTGATGTACCAAATGTAGTCGTAGCTCAAAGTATCAGACGATACGTTTAAAGGAAAAACAGCATCTATTTATTAATTTCCATGAAAAACAACAGTTACAAAAATCAGATCCCCAGAGTAAATAAAAAGAACGACTAATAACTTTTTGTATTGAAGTTTATTCCATCGTTACATTAATGAAAAGACTCCTCGATATTCCTTTTATAATCTCTGGAAGTCCTTTTATAATCTCTGGAAAGGCGGAGCTTCCAAGAAATGACGTCAGCCAATCCAGTTCGCTTTAAATATTTCCAGAACATTCAATAACTGTACGTGTAGACAACTTGACTACGGGGCTATGGATTTAATTCCACGTACTTTCAAATAAGAGATCGTCGCCATTAAAATGAAAAGAACATGCATTTAGAATTGTGACTGGGGGAAAAAATAAAAATAAAAAACGAAATTTAAGTTAGGGTTTTAAGTTTATTTTTGACTATGGAATTTTATTATTACACACACACACACACACACACACACACATATATATATATATATATATATTGCGCGTGTTTGTATAAAGTTATGCTCTCAAACATCATTTAGTATTATTTATTTATTCTTCCCCCCCCCACACACACAAATAGGTAAATAAATAATCTTGCATAGTATACAGGGGCGCACATTTACCGCTTTGCTTCAGGTGAAAAAATATATAGGCATGGCTCTGATGGATACGGTAATTAACAATATTATATACATAGAAATTTATTCGAGACCAAAATGGTGAAGGAACTATGCAAGAAGTTCGGGACTCTGTTGCGTCCAAATTTTTAGATTGAAAATTTAATTTTGAAAGTAGCTCTTGAAAATTGCTATTCCAGTATTGTCGAATTTAGTAAAATACTAAATTCGACAAAATTAATTGAATAAAATAAGAGAAAATTGTGACAAGAAAAGATAAATTTTACCTGTCAGCTAACTAATGCCGCTTATTAATAACCTCATATTAAAAAACCGAACGCAGTTTTAATCAGCATCTTATTGACTTATTTTATTTTCATTTACAAATTCTGAACCATAAGAAGATCCTGCTCCGAACAGGCAGCTGCTCTTTGTGAGCTTATCATTTGTCATTCCTTTGTAGACCGCACTCTTAACAAGTCTTAAGTGGACCCTGAGAGCCGCGCTCACCAGGTGAAAGAAAAAAAAAAAAAAAGAATTATTACATAAAATAAACGTAATTGGTTAGTTAGTTCAAGCGACCACGAAAAGAAAGGAGGCTGCAGCCGCAAGAAAGAACAAAGGATCCACAAATGATTTGGAGGCAAACAAAAACAAATCGCGGCATTGCGCAACTGGAGGCATTGATCTTTGAAATACATACTTACGCATGGCGTATTCTAGCGTCCAGCCATTGTTCGGCGGGAGAAAGGGGTGCGGAAAAACGGGTCAGATACTAGTCTGTGAAGGTCAAAATCTCTCCGGATGGTCAAGCACCGCGAGAACGCTTTTTGACGAAAGAGGTTTGGTCGGCTTTTCTTTTCTCGTTCTCTTCCCACTGCCAAGGACGAATAGGTCACGGTGAAAGTAAAGATGGCTGCTCTGAATAATAAACGAAAAGATCTTACCTTTTTATCTCGGTTATTAATCGAGTTGGAAGGTTAGTGAATGCAAAGGCGTATTGCGTCACGCACTTTATTTCATCCCTTTCACCAAAATGGGAGATGAGTAGATTTAGGAAGAGCTAGGTGTCCATTAAAAGCCCAAAAGAAACGATATTAAAAGAGAATACTTTCAAAATATCGCTTAATCTGTTTCCAAGCCTATGAAGTTCTTCGTTTATAAATGTTTTACAGATTATGCAAGATGGATGGAAAACCAGATAAATGCGAGTGTGAGTAAACAAATGGGGATTTTTATTTCGGAAATGGTTAACTTTATTATTTACTACTAAAACAAAATCCTGTCCGGTCTAATGGTTAGCGAAAACAAGTCTTCACGAGAGTGATCCCGGATATTGTGTATGCCGTTTCTGGGGGAAGAAGAAAGGTTTGGACGCTTACACACTATCCACTGAGATGTGTTTATCTAACTGCAGATTGATTATGTTGGGATATTATTTACCGTATATTCCGGCGTATAACGCGTACTTTTAATACAAAAAATAAGATCAAATTTATGTGCGCCCGTTATACACCAGATATAAAACTGATAGGTTTAAAAATAAGGAAAAGGTGACCATACAAAAATAAGATTTTTATATGTACAATGCGAAAAAAAAAAAAAAAAAGAGACAGTTCTATGTCTTCCGTTCTACTGGCCCGATTGACAAAATTTGATATGACATGTATATTAGATTTAAATATAGCATCATTCTAACATAGGTGTTTTGACTCAAAATCTGACTTTTTCTAAAATGGCATGCTAGTTTTTTTCCGCCCCCCCCCATATTTCAATTCTACGACTCAGATTATGCCTAAATATTACATTTTTGTAAAAATCGCACGAGTAGTTTTTAAAAAATTAGCTCTCAAAATTTTAGCTCCTCCATGTTAATTCAATTTGGTATATATTTATTAATATATAT